>CAMXCT020001544.1:55243-145956 GCA_947184155.2 Cladocopium goreaui
AGATAGATAGATAGATAGATAGGTGAATAGATAGATAGGTAGACAAATAGAAAGACAGATAGGTAGATAGGTAGATAGATAGATAATTAGGTAGATATATAGACAGGCAGAAGACAGGGTTCAGACACGGTTCAGACTGGTTCACACACGGTTCAGACACGGTTCAGACTGGTTCAGACTGGTTCAAACACGGTTCAGACATGGTTCAGACTGGTTCAGGCGGTTCAGGCTGGTTCAAACTAATTCAGACGCGGTTCAGACACGCTTCGCACTGGTTCAGGCACGGTTCAGAGTTCAGGGTTCAGGCACGGTTCAGACTGGTTCAGACACGGTTCCGACTGGTTCAGACACGGTTCAGACTGGCTAGATGCGACTGGCTGGTTGAAACACGGTTCAGACTGGTTCAGACAGGGTTCAAACTGGTTCAGACACGGTTCAAAATGGTTCTGGCACGGTTTGGACTGGTTCAGACTGGTTCAGACTGGTTCAGACACGGTTCAGATTGGTTCAAAGTGGTTCAAAAGGAACGGTGCAGTTTAGACTATAGTTCAGACGGGGTCAAACATGGTTCAGACTGGTTCAGACACGGTTCAAACTGATTCAGACACAGTTCAGACTAATTCAGACTGGTTCAGACACGGTTCAGGCACGGTTCCGACTGGTTCAGGCATGGTTCAGACACGGCTTGGAATGGTTTTTCAGACACGGTTCAGACTGGTTCAGAATGGTTTAAACACGCTTCAGGCACGGTTCAGACTGGTTCAGGCACGGTTCAGACACAGTTCAGACTGGTTCAGACACGGTTCAGACACGGTTCAGGCTGGTTGAGACATGGTTCAGACTGGTTCAAACAGGTTCAGACACCGTTCAGAACGGTTCATGACTGGTTCAGACACGGTTCAAACTGGTTCAGACACGGTTGAAACTGTTTCAGACACTGTTAACACGGTTCATGCAGACTCCTTCAGACACAGTTCAGATTGGTGCAGATGGCGTGAAGCAGCTCTCCACAAAGTCACCAAGTGCCACGGCGTCAAGCAGTCCTCCTAGGGAGCCACCAAGTGCCAAGCCTGCCACGAGAAACAGCCGCGGCGTCAACGGCGTCAACGGCGTCAACCAGCCCTCCAGAGAGTCACCAAGTGCCGCGCCTGCTGCGTGAGACAGCCGTGGCGACCGTGTCAAGCAGCCCTCCCGAGAGTCACCAAGTGCCGCGCCTGCCATGCGAGACAGCCGCGGCGTCAACGGCGTCAACGGCGTCAACGGCGTCAGCGGCATCAAGCAGCCCTGCAGGGAGTTAAAGTGCGGCGCCTGCCACGCGAACAGCCGCGGCGTCAATGGCGTCCACGGCGTCAAGCAACCCTCCATGCAGAGAGTCACCAAGTGCCGCGCGTCGGCGGTGTCAACGGCGTCAACCGCATCGAGCAGCCCTGCAGAGCGTTACCAAGTCTGGCGCCTGCCAAGCAAGACAGCCACCAGCCGCGGCATCAAGCCACGCGAGACAGCCGCGTCAACGGCGTCAATGGCAGCTCTCCACCAAGTGGTCAAAAGTAACGCGCGTGCCACGCAAGACAGCGGCGGCGTCAACGACGTCAACGGCATCAACCGCGTCAAGCAGCCCTCCAGAGAGTCACCAAGCGCGGCGTCAACGGCGTCAACGGCGTCAAGCAACCCTCCAGAGAGTCACCAAGTGCCGCGCCTGCCACGCGAGACAGTCGCGGCGTCAACGGCATCAAGCAACCCTCCAAAAAGTCACCAATTGCCGCGTCTGCCACGAAAGACAGCCGCGGCGTCAACGGCGTGAATGGCGTCAAGCAGTCCTCCAGAGAGCCAAGAGTCACCAAGTGCCGCACCTGCCAAGGGAGACAGCCGCGGCGTCAATGGCGTCAACGGCGCGGCGTCAACGGCATCAAGCAGCCCTAGCTCCAGAGAGTCACCAAGAGCCGCGCCTGCCACACAAGACAACCGCGGCGTCAACGGCGGCACGCGGGACAGCCGCGGCGTCATTGGCATCAACGGCGTCAAGCAGCCCTCTAGAGAGTCACCAATAGCCGCGCCTGCGACGCGAGACAGCCGCGGCGTCAATGGCCCCAACAGCGTCAAGCTTTCTCCAAAAAGTCACCAAGTGCCAGGTCTGCCGCGCGGGACAGCCGCCGCGTCAACGGCGTCAACGGCATCAACGGCATCAACAGCGTCAAGCAGTCCTCCAGAGAGTCACCAAGCGTGGCGTCAACGGCGCCAACGGCGTCAAGCAACCCTCCAGAGAGTCACCAAGTGCCGCGCCTGCCACGCAAAGCAGCCGCGGCGTCAACGGCGTCCAAAGCCGTCCAGGGAGTACAGAGAGTCACCAAGTGCTGCGCCTGCTTCGCAAAGCAGCTGCGGCGCACCAAGTTGATAGAGACAAGTGGATAGAGACAAGTTGATACAGACAAGTTGATGGAGACAAGTTGATAGAGACAAGTTGATAGGGACAAGTTGATAGAGACAAGTTGATGGAGACAAGTTGATAGAGACAAGTTGATGGAGACAAGTTGATAGAGACAAGTTGATAGAGACAAGTTGATGGAGACAAGTTGATGGAGACAAGTTGATAGAGACAAGTTGATAGAGACAAGTTGATGGAGACAAGTTGATAGAGACAAGTTGATGGAGACACGTTGATAGAGACAAGTTGTTGCAGACAAGTCGATAGAGACAAGTTGATAGAGACAAGTTGATAGGGACAAGTCGATAGAGACAAGTTGGTAGAGACAAGTTGATAAAGACAAGTTGTTACAGACAAGTTGGTGGAAACAAGTTGACACACACAATTTGATACAAACAAGTTGTTAGAGACAAGTTGATATAGACAAGAGACAAGTGGACGGCGGGAGGCGGACGGCGGACGGAGGCGGGCCGATGTCCAACAAAAAGTTAGAACCCCACATGGTGATGTGGGGAAAACACAACTCCAACCACCTTTCGGTTCATCAGTGGACTCACTTTGCCATCCATGCATCACAGCAACTCACCTCTCCTATAGTGTCCTATCTTTGAAACTTTCGCCACCGCCTTGTGCGGTACTACTGGTAACGGTTAAGAATGGTGAATGATGGGGATTCTGAAGTGATGGGTTATCCCCAGACACCATGGTTGTTTCACTACTAAGTCATGGTCGAATGATGTCGAATGACTGGATGATTTGGGGGTACCACCATTCTAGGCAACATCCATGTTATCGGGGTCTATGTTTTTTACTTGTATTTTTTGTTCAGAGATGATGGGAGAAATTCAATTTGTCATATATTTGTGTAGTCAATTTAATGTCCCATGCTGATTGGTAGTTCAAAGTTCTGGCAAAAAACCACCATCATATTCTTGCCATAAAATCCCTTCCCCGTAATACTAACCCCCCTTTTTAATAAACACCTGAAGTAGTTTCTAGTATTCGGGTGGTATTTAGTAGTGTACAATATATACTTTAGTATTTGGTAATCCCATCTCCCTAATATTAACACCCCACTAGAAACCATGGTTTAGCCGGGCATTTACACATATTTGGGACCATTTACGGGGTGTTTAATATTAGGGGTCAAGGACTAATAGGGGCAAGGGATTCATCATCATTCAAAAAGCCCGTTGCTATTCCATTCATCATCCATGTCTTCAGTGTTAGTGACATATTACAATTACCCAGTATCGGCATTCCAGAATAGTCAAACGATTGCACTGGCGAGAGGCCCCAAACAGTTTGGGGGGGTAGGAAGCCAATGTACTAGATACAAGCAACAGTAGCTATGGAACAGTAACAGATGAGGTTAGACATGATCGCAGCTGCAGCAGCAGGACCCTCTATATAGACTATGTAGAGGAGCTCGCAGGATCTTCATACAAGGACTTCATATGAGCATCCCAGAAGAGCTTTCATACAAGCACCAATGCAGAGGATCTGGAAGATCTTAATGCAAGGACCTCTTGAGGGGGATTTCAACAGGATCTCCACAAGATCTTCTCACAAGGACCTGTACCAGATCATGTAAGGACGTTCTCACAAACTTCTCATGCAAGGACCTCTTAGGAAGGATCTCACCAGGATCTCCATAAGATCTTCTGTTGAGGACCTGTACAGGATCATGCATAGACCTCTTAGAGAGGAAGCCAGCAGGATCTCCGCAAGAGCCCGTTTTTGCGAGAATTTACAATGAAAATGCCGCAAGCCCAGAGCTACAGAACCCCGCTGCGAGCATGCGCAGTCGAAATGCACCTGGACATCTCGCAAAAACAATTTGAGTCGACAATTTACAGGAAAACTGCCGCGCCCCCAAAATCGGGACACTTTGTGCGAGCTTGCGCAGTCGACATTCACATGGCATCTCACAAGAGTAATTTCACGCGAGAATTTACCGGGAACATGCCGGAACCCAAGATCGGGACGCAGACTTTGTGCGAGTTTGCGCGGTCGAAATTAATATGGACAACTCACAAGAGTAATTTCACGCGAGAATTTACAGGGGAAAAACCGGGGCCCAAAACTTAGGCGCACACTTTGTGCAAGTTTGCGCAGTTGAAATGGACATGTACATCTCACAAGAGCAATTTTGTATGCAAATTCTCGAGCAAAAAAAACGGAACCCAGGATCGGGACTCTCACTTTTTGCGAGCCTACGCAGTCGAAATGAACATGGACATCTCACAAGAGTAATTTTACGCGATAATTTGCAGGGGAAAAACCGGGGCCCAAAACTTAGGCGCACACTTTGTGCAAGTTTGCGCAGTTGAAATGGACATGTACATCTCACAAGAGCAATTTTATACGAAAATTCTCAAGCAAAAAACTGGAACCCAGGATCGGGACTCTCACTTTGTGCGAGCCTGCGCCGTCGAAATGAACATGGACATCTCACAAAACCAATTTCATGCGAGAATTTGTAGGGAAAAACCAGGGCCCAAGATCGGGACGCACACTTTGCGCAAGCGTGCGCAGTCGAAATGGACATGTACATCTCACAAAAAGAAATGCAGGAATTCTCAAGCAAATTACTTTACTTCGTCTGATCCCCACCATGACATTTATCGATTTGTTACTGGCAAATCTTCTGGCATTCTATCTGACATATCTTCTGGCATTCGATCTGGCATTCTATCTGGCATATCTTCTGGCATTCTACCTGGCATATGTTCTGGCATATCTTCTGGCATTCTATCTGGCATATCTGCTGGCATATCTTCTGACATCCTATCTGGCATTCTATCTGGCAAATCTTCTGGCATTCTATCTGGCAAACATTCTTGCACTTTATTTGGCATACCTTCTGGCATTCTATCTGACATTCTATCTGGCATACCTTCTGGCATTCTATCTGGCATATTTTCTGGCATATGTTCTGGCATATCGTCTGGCATTCTATCAGGCAAATCTTCTGGCATTCTATCTGGCAAACATTCTTGCACTTTATTTGGCATACTTTCTGGCATTCTATCTGACATTCTATCTGGCATACCTTCTGGCATTCTATCTGGCATATCTTCTGGCATTCTATCTGGCATATCTCCTGGCCCCGAGAGCACGAGTCACAGACACGGGGAAAGGTTTGGGGTCGTGGTTGAGGTCCGGCAGGGAACACTGGGCGGGGATGGTCGTGGTTGAGGTTCGGCAGGGAACACTGGGCGTGGATGGTCGTGGTTGAGGTCCGGCAGGGAACACCGGGCGGGGATGGTCGTGGTTGAGGTCCGGCAGGGAACACTGGGCGTGGATGGTCGTGGTTGAGGTCCGGCAGGGAACACCGGGCGGGGATGGTCGTGGTTGAGGTCCGGCAGAACACTGGGCGTGGATGGTCGTGGTTGAGGTCCGACAGAGAACACTGTGCGTCGAGGGTCGCGGTTGAGCAGGAGGAGGAGGAGGAGAGGAGAGGAGGAGAGGAGAGGAGGAGAGGAGCAGGCAACTGACATAAAATCTAACAACCCTCACCTGGCAGGTGGGGAAAAAACGGGGCCCAAAACCGCGACCCTCACTTTGTGCGAGCCTGCGCAGTTGAAATGCACATGGATATCGCACAAAACCACTTTTATGCGAGAATTTACAGAAAGATGCTGCGCCCTGAAGAGTGTGCCCTGATCTAGTCCCGGCCTCAACACTTTCTGTAAGAACCCCTCAGTGTGGACATACCCCATGATGTCCCCAGAGTCCGCCACCTCAGAGGTGAACTTCAACGCCCGGACCGATCTAGTTTCAGGAGCGGCGGCACCAATCCAGGCCAGGCCAAAAAAAAACGTGAAAATGGACAACAGCTGCTGTTTTTTTTAAACCTTACATACCCCATGATGTCCCCAACGTCCGCCACCTCAGAGGTCGACTTCAACGCGCGGACAGACGTAGTCTCAGGAGCGGCGTCACCAATGCAACAGGCCAGACAAAAAAAAACGTCAGCAGGGACAACAACTGGTGGTTTTTCATAAGGATTTCACCAAAAGAAATGGGACATTTATATGGATTTATGGTGACTTATGCGGATTTCACCAAGAATCAGGATTATTCCGACGCATCGTAGGAAATTCAAAGCCGTTTTTTCTTGTTTCGCTGCACTTTTTGAGTGCCCTCAGCAAAACCAATATATAAACGTGGAAAACCCACCATGAATGTAGATCATCTTCCAGGAAAACCCATGGTTTCACTAGTTTATCACTATAGGTGAGTTCCATTTCAGTTTCGTTCGATTAATGAACATTGTGGCAGTTTTCATGGGACTCTTTGTCAAACAGCTACTGTTTTTGAACAGGGCGTCTGAGATTGGCCACGGGGTTGTTGGCGGATTGAATTGGCCACAAGTGATTGTTTGGAAATGGTTGCGACATTTTTTGGAAGGGACAAAAACTGACACACTCACTCATCCAGGTGCGACGCTGAGGACAGCGCACACAGCGCGAACCGCGCGCACGGCGCAGAGCAGCAAAACGCTCCTCAGTCGCATCACGAACTTGAAGGACTCCGACAACTTTCAATACCACCCGGCAGCCATGGGCGCGCTGGAACCTCGAGTAGCGCGAAGATCTGGGCTGTCGAGTGGTACCCATCAGACAGAAGTAGAGGAAGCAAAGAGCATACCGAAAGATACCATTCTTCCAGCTTTGATGATAAGCCTTTGCTGCTTTAACAACACGGTTTTCTGGCTTTCATCTCTCCTAAGTTTTCCACACTTTGCGTCTTTACTCGTGACGAAAACACCGAATTGACTTTGCAATATCTCTAGGAGGGGTGGGTGCCAGCGGCTCAATCGTCCACCAGGTTTGCTACATCATTGAGCTTGGGACATTTGTCCTTTTTTTCAAGGAGTACCACAGATGGAACTCTGCGATGGGTATCGGTTTGGCTCAATCGGCCGGAGATTTGTCGGCGGCTTTTGTGATGAAACTCCTTCCAAGTGGTTCCAGTGATGGCACATCAGAAGTGGGATTCTGTCGCCGCATTTTCATGCAGCCCTACAATCTCTCTTGGTTGGTGATGTTTTGGATGCTGAGACAGATAGCATGTCTTTTGTAAACTTTTTGAAACGGTCGTTGGTGAGGGGAAGAGCACAAGCGGATTTGCTCCAAGTCAAGCGCTTTTGCTCCCGTTTCTCTTGCTCCGACCCTCCAGCCACTAAGGGTATTCTGCAATTTGGGGATGGCAAGCCCTTGGCTGGCAGCAGCGGTTACAGCGCAAGTGCTGATGGGCTCCCTCTTTGTTTACAATGCGAAATTCACCACCGACTTAAACCTTTTCTACTCCTTGGGCGACAACGGAGTTTTCCTTACGATGCAGGTCTGGTGCAAGACTGCACATGCCATCGGGGCTTGTGGCTCCAGCTTTTTGGGTCCTTTGATCTATTCCGAGGCTGGAAAACCATCACCAAACGGGGCTATCATCATCATTCTTCCCATAATGTGCCATAGTTGGCATTTTTTTGGGACCCGCATAGCTTAAGTCACAATTTGGAAGCAACATTGAACTTTGTCGGGCAGGGCACCTGGAAATGTCTTGTTCTTGATGCCGAACTCTCTTCCGAAATCACTTTATTATGAATTTCCTCCTCTTGACCTTGAAATCTCTTGACATCTCTCGCTCCCGACCCGTCTTTCTCTGGACATCTCTTTCCCTTGACATCCCGTTCACTTGACATCTCTTTCTCTTGCTATCTTTTCTTTGAGATTCTTTGTTGACCTCTCTTTCTCTTGACATCTTCTTTCTCTTGCCCAGAACACCGTGACAGTGACGCAGCAAAATTGGACTGCCCTGAGCAACTGCTGGATTGCAAAGCGCCATAATACGAGCGCACAGCAACACATGAAAAGCAATCTTGGCGCAGCAACTCAACTTTTTAACTCGCATGCCTTGTTTGGAAACTATCCACATATCTCCATTATCGCATCATCTTCCCCACATTGTCACTATCAATTTTCACCATTCTTTGCCATTCTGAAACACCACTCCCATTCCGCCACCTAATCGCAGGTGTCGCCTGTGGCTCCCTTCCTGGTGGCCACGGGTGTCTCCGCTACGACCTTCGTGGCCTTCAGCGCCTTCTTCGCCTTCTGCGTGGGGCTGCTGGACATGGAAAGCGCCGAGGAACAGCGCGCGCGGCGCAAGGGGAAGAAGCGCATCTCTACGTGGGTCACTTGGTCGCGCAACGGATGCAACGGATGCAACTGGGGATGATGGTAGTTGTGGATGGTGGATGGTGGATGGTTGATGAATAAATGGTTTTAACCTCAAGAAATGTGGCTTTCACCAACCATGATGGGGATTGACGTTGATGTATCCGGGTCAATTGGAGCGACGATGCAAAAATGCAGAAAAAACACCGCAATGGGATGTGAACAGGGAACTAACATGAACTAACCATCAATACATCCAGGTGGATTTTTCCGATCTGGACGACCTTGCCAGGTAAATGAGAATCGAGGAGGTTGCTCCAACCTATACTGTAGCTAAACTTATTGCCACAAGGGGGAACATGTGTTATTTTATTTGGCCACCTCCCTAGTGTCTGGGGTGTTGGGAGCAACCCTGTTTTTCATCATTTGTGAATTGTAGTAATCTGCCCAGATGCGGACTGGATTTGGATGTGAAGATTGACGTTTGAACATCTGAGGATCAAACCAACCATTTGATAGCGATACCTCAGGCGATTTAATGAATGAAAACCGTAGCAGGAACTAATTTTGATCTACCATGTATATATATATATACAATATATTTTACAATCCATGTTTATTTGGAGATGTGAAGCCAGTGGTTCCTTTTTTGACAGAATGGAAACATAACCAACATCAACCCTCTCTGAGTGCACATTTTTACGGTACATCTCAGTTCAGGGGGGAAATCGATAAACGACCCCCCCTGGATACCCCCATTTTTGTTTGGGTAAAACACCGTCTCTAAAACTTCAATGATTGAAACCATAGTGTTCTACCCAAACATACATGGATTAATCCCATCAATTTTCCAACCAATCCATGGATCAAAAACCTGAAACAACTGCCGTGGGGGAATCTCAGGCAGCAGATCGCAAGTCCGTCGTTGTTTGAACCGGGCCTTTTTTTGGCTGCCCTGAAGGGGCTGCCTGGATGACCCCCCCCCCCGGGATGAAGTGGGAGAGCCACAAGGAAATGGGTCTGTCTGAAGATATACTGGTTAAAATGGCCATTGAATGCGGAAAATGATGACTAACCAATAGATTTAGAGGTACCATATTTTCACAGAAACTCTTATGTAAGTGATATATGCAAGTGATTTTGGGGTCAAGTTTCTTGGTTCAATATCACTGACATTGATATTCAGTGTTTTCACATGTTTTGTTGCACAAAACTCACGCGTCACTGGCTGCTCCAACTTACCATCAGTTACCCTTTTTGGCTTGGACCTCCCCAACCATAGTTGGGGCGACCGGGCCTCTGTGTCGACTTGACGGCCATTACAAAGGCCAGCTGCGGCTTGGAAAAACGTCCCGCCTGCGAAAAATCATCATGTTCCGTGATTTTGCTTCCACCTGTGGGATATTTTGGGATACTGTACTTGGTTGAAAATTCACGGTATGAAAACCGTACCCCATTTTCGGACCAAGAGGCAATCCCAGGATTTGTGATGGGGACTGTCACGAACGTACCGCCAGAATTCTGGATCACCAAACAATGGTTGGTTCATGAGGATGTCCATGGATGATAATCTCCCATATATCAAGGGTAGTTGAACTGTGTTGAACTGTGTTGAACTGTGTTGAACTAGTAGAACCTTGAAATTTCTCCATCCACCACTTTCTACGAAGAGTTTCCTGTGGCTCCAGCCTTGGCCCCTTGGCCCCTTGGCCCCTTGGCCCCTTGGCGATGGGATGGATGACAACAGAAAGGAACGTCTCCCGTGCTCGTGGCGCTATGTCAATCTGTGTTTGTTGGTTCCAATGTTGAATGGCTTCATCAACGGCTACTGCTGGGCTGGATTGGCGCTGCATTATCGAGACATGGGCTGGCCCATTGCAAGGGTGGGGACACCAGCTACTTGTGGCTTCATCGGAAGGGTTCTTTTTCAGAAGATTCAGGTGCGATATGGCTTCTTGCCTTGATATTGGTCCATGTTTTTTTCGCTCGGGGAAAGCTTGTCCAAAACATGCGCCCGATTTGACCAAATAATTTCAGAAAAGATTTCCCCATCAAAGGCACAATGCAAGATCTTTCATAACATGTGACATGGAGCCAGAGAAGTTGTCCACTGGGATCGTGGCTTGAGGATTTTGGGTCATGATCCCGCTGGGCCTGATTCATTTGATCCTCACACTCCTGGGAGTCGTCTTCTTCGATCAGGAATCTTGGCGACTTCTTCGTTCGCATCATGGGAAGATCATGGGAAGCTCATATGTTCAGAAGATCTTTTTCAGAGAGTGACGCCACCGGACACAACAAATCATGGTGTAATACTGTATATCCATCATATTCCCATAAACTATTCCCGTGACCAGCTTTTCTAAGATGATATGAACATACTTTTGAAACATGCTCCAAGTCTCTTCAACACCCCAACTGAAAGGACTCATTTCAAAGACCCTCTTCAAGTGGCAAAGAGTATGTTCTGTTGTTAAACGACATCCTAAACTTGTAATATTCCCATGAGTCTCCCATGAAATCTTCCCATGATATTCCGCGCGGGTTTCCAATAATATTCACGTGACATTCCCATGATGTTCCCATGATATTATTCCCATGATATTCCCACGATTTCCCCATGATATCTCTGTTATATTGCCATGAATTTCCCATGATTTTCGCATGATGTTTCCATAAGTTTCGCAAGATATTCCCATGGTTTTCCCATGATACCCCCATGATATCCCCATGGTTTTCCCATGAGACTCCCATGATATTCCCATGATATCCCGATGACATTCCCATGGTGTTCCCATGATATTCCCACGATATCCCTACAGAAAGAAACCAGCCAAGAGGGTGGGTTTTTACCTCCTCATGTGACTCTAATTTTGGCTCAAGGACAAGCGGCCTCAGAGGATACCTTTGTGTTTTTCTTTGAGGTTTCATGTGTAACTTGCTATTTTATAGCGTTTCTTTGGGTTATCGGCCGTACTGGCTCCCCCTTCATTTTCATATCAATTTCACATTTCAACCCTCGACCTTGTGCCAAGCCATATTTCTTGAAGCTTTAGGAGACGCGCAGTTTTTGTTGCGTTGATCTCGGCATCTTGGAGTGGGGCGACTCGGTTCATGCACACAGGTCGTCGGCGCAGACCACGTGGCGGGAAATCAGATCGCAGGAAGAGGATTCGCGAATCTTTTTGGGAAGCAGTTGATTCTCGAGAAGCTGAGCAGGACACTCCATCGCCGAATCTCCCGGATCTCGAGGAGGAAGATCTTAGCGAACCTGTTGTGACACTTCAGCCCAAGGCGAAAGCTTTGAGGCGACGGATTAATCCAAGACCGGACTCAACAATTGGTGGCGGGGCATCTTCAACAAGGGAACGTTCTGGCATAACAACGGGATTGAGATGATTCAGGGTAAAAAAAACTAAGGACACAACAGCTTTGAAAATCCTTGGGGCTACTGCTGCGGCTGATGGCAGGTTTCCTGCAGCAACTGCAAATGCAGCAGCGACACTAGATCCAGCTTTATTGGCCTTCGGCTTAGATTTTGCAGCCGGATCATGCACAAATGAACATGGATCCCTCCTACAGGTGCCACTTAGGTAAAATAGGCATGGTGTGCCCTTTTCCCCTGCGACTACCTCCCTCTTATCCTTATCCCCTCCTCTTTCCATCAGCTTGGCTTGATGCTTGAGGACGATTCTGATTTCTCTTTCTTCTGGTCTTTCTTGTCTTGCTTTTTGTCGACCCTTGCCGCTGCGGCATCAACTTTGATTTCAGGGCGTTTAGAACTGATGCAGTGTTATGACCGTGTTGGGACCATCGATGCAGCCAATCATGGATTGCCATAACCATTGAAAAGACCTAATGGACCCTCCTGCAGGAGCTTCCCGAAACCGATCAACCTTGAGTGCAAGCTTTGGGACATTTTGATGTTTTTGTACAACCATGACCTAAGGATAGCTTCTTTGGGATTGATGTTTTCAGACTTGACAGAACAAATTCAACCCGATCCCGAGACACTTCCAAATCCTTGATCTCCAACCCTTGTGGCTTCAATGCCGAGGTGTTGTTGGCTGAGACTCATTCCTCTCTCCTTGTCAAGGCGGAACTTTTTGCAAATCCTGCCCAACAGGATGTGACCCTGAACTTGGTTCCCTTGACAGACACTGAGTTCTTGCAACGCCTGGAAGTCAACCCCAAATCTGCCACTTTTAGATGCCTCAAGCAACTTGGTACCAGGGACTCTGTTCAGAACTGGGAAAGCTTTTGATGGATCTTCTTGACCCTCCAAAGGACCACTCAACCAATTGAGAACCTTGGATTCGTTACTCTTACAGCATGTTACCAAGTGGGAAATTAGAGAATTTTTCCCACCCCTCATTTCGGCAGCTGTTTTTGGTAGCTGAGGTGTTTTTATTTCGTCAAAACCCTTCAACCGCATGAGTTTACGTTCATTGGCATACCCTGGGTCCGATTCCGAAGATGATGATTCATCAGATGAGCTGGTAGAATCTTTCTGCTTTTTGCTCCTACCACCTTTTTTCTTACTTAATTCATCCCTCAAATTTTGAACTTCTTCTCGGAGAACAGCCAAAACTTGATTAACAGAGTCATTGGCATTGGACTGTGGGGGATCAGGTTCATCTCGACCAAACAAATCAAAAGCCTCCACATTTGAACCTTTATCTGATCGATCCTGGTCACCCCCTGCAGACAGGGCGCGGACTGAACCGCTGCACCCTGCTGCTTGCAATAATCGCGCCGACAAATCCTGATCCAGGCGAGTAAGATGGGCAATTTGGCTTTGCAGTCCCAGGACCACGGGGGATTCCCTAGACAGAGCATGGCTCCTAACATCATCCAAGGATTGTGCATGGACCCTTTCGGCTTGTGCAATGGCTTCCCTCATAAGCTGTTGATGCTGGGATTCGGCTTCTGCCAGAGTTTCATGCTTAACATGGTCAGCAACTCGAGCACTCACATTCTGGGTATGTTCCAAAGAATACTTGGTCATGTCTTGGACAGCCTGATGGTGTCGCATTTCTGCCTCATGCATGGTGGCACTACGGACGGAATCAGCAAATTGCATGGCATTATGATGGGCTACATTTGGGGAAATTCCAATTTGGATTGATAGGATGGAGCGGGCATCAACAAAGGTTTGACCTTGTGGCACCCTTTGACCCTGACCTGGACTGGCTGGATTTTGGATTCTACCCTTCCTAGTCACGGCTACTTCATTCTCATCCAATTCAAACCTCCCAGCTTCCAAAACCCGACAAGTCACTTGCAACTTCCGAGGGTTGATAAGGGCCCAAAGACTTTGAACTACAGTTTGCAAGTCTGCGATCATCCTAAGGTCTGCGGACTAAATTTTGATGCTGGGTTGATTGTGATGCATCCCCTGGCGAACCTCCCGCAGATAGGCCAACAGCTGCGACTGCCACATGCAATTCGCTAGAACTCGATGACTCTTGATTCGCTGACATTCTGTCTGGATTACTTTATTCAGGGTATTGAGGGAATACTAAATCTCTCGGGTTGATTTGGATTTATTCCACACACCCTTCACGGGAAATCCTTTTCACTCTCCCAAGTGACCGTCACGGCGCAAGCAATAGCACGAGGCCTGTCTGTAGATCTCCCCAGGGTGGATTGCCAAACCCCAAGAATCATTGACCTGAAATGCCTTGATGTTTGCCCGGCGATAATGATGATTGGAATCAGCTTTATGACTTTTGAGTTCTTCAATGCAGTGACTTATTCTCGATGGGCCCTCTTTCCAATATAGGTCAATCCTACGTACACCACGCCTGCACTCGCCAAGTTAGCAAGAGAATGAGCCGTTGGCACAAAAATCACTTGATGCTCTCCCCTGTGCCGGCCGACCCTGAAGTGAGATGGCTGATAATAAACCCCGCTAAGTCCAGATCCTGACTTGACCAAAGTTGAATCCCTGTTCTCTGCAAATGATTCCGGCAAAATCACGGTCCTATAAAGATCAAAAATGCAACCGTTTTTTGAAGATCGAACAAATCACGAAGAGATTCTGGAGCTTCAAGGGCTTCTCCTATGAGAACGCAACCTGGGCCTGGGCATATCGCCACTTGAACTTCAACGTTTGGGTCAAGTAGGATTTCTGCCACACCACGTGTCACAGCCCTTGATGGCTCGCTTGGAATTTAAGGAATACTCTCCCCTGCGACTGCTACTGAAGTTGCCTAAGTTGCCCTGTTTGAAGGCTCACTCCATTCCGCATACCAAGTTCCCCCTGAAGATGGTGCAGTTGCTGCTTCCACAACCTCCCCAGAAGATGGAACATGCACTGGACTCTCAGGGCACTTCACGCAACTCATGCTTGGAACGAACTTGTGGCAAATTTCTGGAAGCAATGATGACACAATGCTTTCACACATGGTGATGGGATAGAAGCAGATTTGGGGGTCTTGGAACCTTTCACTGGCACATGCTGGTGATCATAATTGCAAACTTTGGTTCGCAAGCAACGGATCAAACTGTCATCTGTTGAGGCAACAGTTGAAGGCTTATAGGAATCACCCCCTATGTGCAAGCTGGAAATTATGAGAGTTGAAAAAGTCTTGCAGCTCTTCACTCTTCCAACCAGAGCATCCTGTCGGCCACTCGAAGAGAACCCTACCTCCACGGTTCAAGGCGATTTTGGATAGTTGGGACAAGAACTTCTGATCCCGAAAGGTCAACGCCGTTCATGGCATCGGAGTCTAGAATTTTCAAAAGTTGAGATTACACTTTTCATGCTCTGCGACATTTCCATTGGCTTTGGTAAGACGGATGTGCTTCACACCTACGGGTTCCGAAACTTTCCCAAGATTGGATTTGGGGACTGCAACAAAACTCAATCATCATACCGTATGCTGGCAAGAACTTCTCTGCTGCCCTTTTACCTCTCTTGCCACCCTGGATTGGGCGCGGCAAGGCCTGCTGCTCACCACCCGTAGCTTCAAAAGCTCCACTTGGAACCTCATTGTCTTCAGGCAGAAGTTGAAAGATGGTTTTCCCAGTCCAGAAATCATTCTCATTCTCAAAATATTAACTTCGGTGGTTCTTGCTCCAAGTCGCTTGGCTTTCACGGGAAGATCATCTGGGAACAAGGGATTAAAGAGCTTCTTGCGTTTGATATGGTGAAATCGAATGAGCCCATCTTCTTCAAGCTTCCATGAATCAACACCCTTTGCAATGCCCTTGGGAAGTGTGAACTTGCCCCCCCTGATTAGCTTATCAAGCCCCAAAGACATTGAGCCTGAGCACATTCCATTGAGCATCCATGAGCTGATTGACAAAAAGGTTTGGAAAACATGATCCTGCAGCAGTCAGCGAAGCCCAAAAGGAAGCCCAAGGCCTTGTCGATGCAGGAACTTGGGACTACAAGAATGTGATCCCTAGGCGCGAGCTTGAACGCCAGTAGAGGCAAAGTGGAACAAAGGTAGCAAGAGGGATATTGATGACAATAATGACTTGGAAAAATGCAGAATCAGCTACTGAAAAGCGACTGAAAGCAAGAATTGTTTTCTTCGGCAACAATGTTTAGGATCAATATGCTTTGCCGAGTGAATTCCAAGAGATCAAAGCCATTCCTACTACAATAGTTGGTTTGAACACCAACTTGGCTTTTGGTTTTAGAAAAGGGAATAAGACGTCGCAATCAGACGCTATCAAGGCTCACATCCAGAGTGACCTTCACACAGTGCATGACACGTACATTGAGCTTACAGATGAATTGATCCCGGATCATCTCAAATGGATGCAGAGACCGTGCGCCATGTTGCACAAATCATTGTACGGGCACCCTGAATCACGGGGGCATTGGGGTTTGAAGTTCCAAAATTTAATGTCTCAAATGGATGGGGTTGAATCCTAATTATTCCCTTCCAATTTCATCATCAAAAAGTGGAACATGTTGGTTACCCTATACGTTGGTGAAATTGTAGTCTCAGGACCTTGCGGTAATCACGAAATTCTGGTCCGAATTATCAAAGCATCTCCATATTGAAACACCCCAAGATGTCTCAAAAGTCTTGGGCAGGACGGGGAAGTGCAGCTTGATATGCATGAGTTTGCGGACGTTGCGTGCAAGCTGTAAAACAGGAGTGTAAAGAATTCAAGGGACCCTAAAATTCTCCGACCCCATATCTAGACGAGAGTTCCTTGCCTGTTGATGACTTGGATAGTAAGGGTAGTCTTGCCAATTCAGCAGCCAGACTGATTATGAAAGCCTACTGGCTTGCCAGACCCAGCAGGCCAGACCTGCTTCATGCCCTCAACGTTTTGAGCAAGAGAGTCGAAATGACGACCGGAGATTGTTCAAGGTTTTCTGTTATCTCAATGAAACAATGCAGTACAGGATGAGATTGAAACTTGATCCACATGCCGCTTGGAAGTTGTGGTTATTCACGGATGCTGGCCATGCATCCAAAACAGACCACGGCTGCTCTACTTCAGGATCATTACTTGTAATTTCAGGTGGTGGACCATTTTTCCCTGTGACGTTTTCAGTCTAAGAGGCAAACAGCATGCAGCCGTTCCACGACTGAAGCTGAAGCCATTGCATTGGCCACTGCTCTGTTTGGCGGTGCAATCCCCGCGCAAGAGTCCCTATCTGAACTGCTAGGCAGATCTATTCCTTTGACTTGCCACCAAGACAATACTGCCACAACTCAAGTAATTAGAAATGGATACTTTGCTCGCCTTAGACTTTTGGGTAAACCCAAAGGAGTCATGTCCAAGGCCTTTATGATTTTTGATGCTTTTAAAGAGCCGGATATTAGCATCCCACACTGCCAAACAGAGCAGCAGGCTGCAGACATGTTCACGAAATGCTGGGAAGTCCACAAGTGGAAAACAGCCTTGGACATTATTGGAATTTTTGATCCTAGCAAAGACCCGTAATCGCATGAAAGCGTCAGAAATTGTCCCATAGACCCTTGTCGAGCAAGCCTTGATCAATTCTTGTGTTGAAAGGCCGTTTTGGCCACTCCTTGGTAGGGACCGGACAAGTTGCAGTAGGATCATACGCGATGCCCCTGCATAGTGCAGCGGTTAAGTCCGTGCCCTGTAGGTGTCCCGTGTGACTGTTCCTTATCGAAGTTGGAGTATGAGATCAGTTCTCACAAAGAAGTTGGTACTGTCTACCGCGTGTGGGGAGAGAAGCGGCCACGCACCCAGAAATAAACAGGCCAAACTCCCATAAGCACATGTCCTTTCCATATGCAATCGCTCATCCATGATAAATCTTGCGCAGACTTTCGTAATGAAACTATTTGTCTCAGATGAGTCCCACGTGCAGCAACGAGCCCTTAGAAATCTTGCCTTGCATCCGCAATGTGTGCGCAGCATTCGCCGAAGCATGCAGGTAGTCACTTTCGTAGGAAGGGGGTACAGAAAGAAGCCAGCCAAGAGGGTGGGTTTTTACCTCCTCATGTGATTCTAATTTTGGCTCAAGGAAAAGCGGCCTCAGAGGATACCTTCGTGCCTTTCTATGGGGTTTCACGCGTAACTTCCTATTTTGTAGCCTTTCTTTAATCCTGATGACATTCCCATTGTATTCCCACGATATTCCCATGGCATTCCCGCGATTTACCACTGATATTTCCGTGAAATTCCCATGATGTTCCCATGAGTGGGACATGGTACAGAGGCTCCTGCTTCTGAGTGTGGTGCGTCACATAATTCAGAGGAGTTCACAGCAAATCACAGCAGGACCAAGATGCCCTTGTCTGTAGCCAAACCGGTGATAGCCGACCGCATAAAGTGGGAGCATAGCCCTGCATTTAACCCGATTCCGTTTTTTGACGATGCCATTGTTCGAGAAGCCTTTGTAAACCCATCTAAAGTTAGATTGCCCCCCGAAGCTTGGCCCCACCAACTTAAGGGTAAGGTTTTCTGTTCAAAAAAGGAATTGCTAGCCCTAGCTTCCAAATGAGATTCCAAGGGAGCCTGTAAGATTTTCAGGGTTTCGGAAGTTAATTGGGATGAGTGTGTTGGAATTTTCGCCGCCCCCAAAGACGACAGTTTCGACCACCTCATTTTGAATCCTTCGACGGCCAACAGTCGAATGCAGAGTTTTGCACACTACACTAAGCAACTCGCATGAAACTCCCATGATGCCCCCCTGATGATATTCTTATGATTTTCCCTGATGTTCCCATGATATTCCCATGGTCTTCCCATGGTCTTCCCATGATATTCTTATGAGTTTCCCTTGATATTCCCATGGTATCCCCATGGCATTCCCATGACATTCCCACGATTTCCACATGGTATTTCTGTGATCCCGCCATGAAATTCCCATGATGTTCCCATGAGTGTCCCATGATATTCCGATGGAAGTTTCCATGGTATTCCCATGACATTCTTACGATTTACCAATGATATTTTCGTGATATAGCCATGAATTTCCCAATGATATTTCTATTTTTTCCCGAGAGCGCCTGCGAAGGGTTCTTCGTAAAAAAGCAGCCGTTGTAATACATCTTCACGCCCTCACATCTGCTGATCTAGATCTTCACACCTTCACATCTGCTGATCTAGATCTTCACACCTTCACATCCGCTGATCTACATCTTCACACCTTCACATCTGCTGATCTACATCTTCACACCTTCACATCTGCTGATCTACACCCACACCTTCACATCTGCTGATCTACATCTTCACACCCTCACACCTGCAGATCTAGATCTTCACACCCTCACATCTGCAGATCTACATCTTCACACCTTCACATCTGCAGATCTCCTCTCGCTCTTCTTTCTATCTCTCTCTTAAGGCGGGGGCGGTGCCGCAGGAGCGCCACGAAACGCAACCCTTTCGCACGAAATGGACGTTGGACGTCAAGAACTGAGGAAAAATTGCGATTTTACTTTGTCCATCGCGACCCTTTCGCACGAAATGGACGTTGAACGTCAAAAACTGAGGAAAAATTGCGATTTTGATGTATCCATCGCAACCCTTTCGCTCGAAGTGGACGTTGAACGTCAAAAACTGAGGAAAAATTGCGATTTTGATGTATCCATCGCGACATTTTCGCACGAAATGGACGTTGAACGTCAAAAACTGAGGAAAAATTGCGATTTTGATGTATCCATCGCAACCCTTTCGCTCGAAGTGGACGTTGGACGTCAAAAACTGAGGTAAAATTGCGATTTGGAGGTGTCACGGGCAACCCTTTCGCACGAAATGGACGTTGGACGTCAAAAACTGAGGACAAATTGCGATTTTACTTTGTCCATCGCGACCCTTTTGCACGAAATGGACGTTGAACGTCAAAAACTGAAATAAAATTGCGATTTCACGGGTCCGGTCTCTGTGTGTAAAAGGGTCTGTGTGTAAAAGGGTCTGTATGTAAAAGCGTCTGTGTGTAAAAGCTTCTGTGTGTAAAGTTTCTGTGTGTAAAAGCCTTTATGTAAAAAGCGTCTGTGTGAAAAAGCTTCTGTGTGTAAAAGCTTCTGTGTGTAAAAGTGTCTGTGTGTAAAAGCTTCTGTGTGTAAAAGCTTCTGTGTGTAAAAGCTTCTGTGTGTAAAAGTGTCTGTGTGTAAAATGGTCTGTGTGTAAAAGCTTCTGTGTGTAAAAGCTTCTGTGTGTAAAAGGGTCTGTGTGTAAAAGGGTCTGTATGTAAAAGCGTCTGTGTGTAAAGGAGTCTGTGTGTAAAAGCCTCTGTGTGTAAAAGCTTCTGTGTGTAAAAGGCTTTATGTAAAAAGCGTCTGTGTGTAAAAGTGTCTGTGTGTAAAATGGTCTGTGTGTAAAAGCTTCTGTGTGTAAAAGCTTCTGTGTGTAAAAGTGTTTGTGTGTAAAATGGTCTGTGTGTAAAAGCTTCTGTGTGTAAAAGCTTCTGTGTGTAAAAGGGTCTGTGTGTAAAAGGGTTTGTATGTAAAAGCGTCTGTGTGTAAAGGAGTCTGTGTGTAAAAGCCTCTGTGTGTAAAAGCTTCTGTGTGTAAAAGCTTCTGTGTTTAAAAGCTTCTGTGTGTAAAAGCGTCTGTGTGTAAAATGGTCTGTGTGTAAAAGCCTCTGTGTAAAAGCTTGGTACGAATGAACAGCTATAAGCATGATCGTGCAATCTGAAATTTCCGAGCTGGCTCTTGCGCCAGTTTGGTACCGGCCTGGGTTTTTGATGGATGTTTTTGGTCTTGAAGTAAATCAAATTACTGGAATGTGTTCAGCGCTGTGCTGTGCACTAAGGTTGGCACTTCTGAGCCACGACGTTTCACTGCGATTTCAAAGCATCATTTCGTGTTGGTATGTGTTGTAAAAGCGTCGGCCTGTAAAAGCGCCTGTGTGTAACGGGTTTTGTCTATAAGAGCGTCTGTGTGTACAAGAGTCTGTGAGTAAAAGCTTCTGTGTGGAAAAGCGTCTTGGTGTAAAAGCCTCTGCGTGTAAATGTGTCTGTGTGTAAAAGGGTCTGTGTGTAAAAACGTCTGTGTGTAAAAGTGTCTGTGTGTAAAAGCTTCTGTGTGTAAAGTTTCTGTGTGTAAAAGCCTTTATGTAAAAAGCGTCTGTGTGAAAAAGCTTCTGTGTGTAAAAGCGTCTGTGTGTAAAAGCGTTTGTGTGTAAAAGGGTCTGTATGTAAAAGCTTCTGTGTGTAAAAGCTTCTGTGTGTAAAAGCTTCTGTGTGTAAAAGTGTCTGTGTGTAAAATGGTCTGTGTGTAAAAGCTTCTGTGTGTAAAAGCTTCTGTGTGTAAAAGTGTTTGTGTGTAAAATGGTCTATGTGTAAAAGCTTCTGTGTGTAAAAGCTTCTGTGTGTAAAAGCGTCTGTGTGTAAAAGTTTTTGTGCGTGTAAAAGCGTCTCTGTGTGAAAGCGTCTGTGTGTAAAAGTGTCTGTGTGTAAAAACGTCTGTGTGTAAAAGAGTCTCTGTATAAAAGCGTCTCTGTATAAAAGCGTCGCGTTTCTTCACATCCACGGAATGATGGTGCCGAGCTTTTTCGGCAATGTGTGTGGGAATTGCCATAGTAAAATGAGATAACACATGTAGTTCGCAGCATCATGGTACCGAGCCTCCATGTTTTCTTTCTACCCCCCTTTCATTCTCTCTCTCTCTCTTTCCTCCCTCTTTCTCTCTGTGGTTGCAAGACACGTGTCATCTGATGCCCTTTACCAAGTATCCTCTTCTTAATCAATCTTACTTTTTCACACCATATCCTTCCATAGCTCATATAAAATCCACCAACTATTCACCGACTATCTTTTACGACTACCATCCTCAGAGCTGCTTGAAAAACATCTTTTTCGCTCTCGCACCAACCGTCGTCTAGTTTTGAAGCTTCGCTTGGGCGCCAAGGAATGGGCCGTGATTTCGGAGGTGGCCGCCTTACAGAGCCTGGATGGGGCCATTAGCTTTGAAGGAGCGGATCTGGGCGGTGAGGAAGTCTGAGGCGATTTTTATAGCGGATTGATCTGATTTTTTAGTTTTGAAGCGGTCAAAATTGAGGATGAATATGGAAGAATGGGGATATACAACTAGAATTTGATGGAATTCAGGGTTCATGATTCATCGAGGTGAATTGTCACGACACGTCGCAACGTCACTGGAATGGGCATTATATAGGGGAACCATCCCCAAATGGCAAAAAAAATCAGATTTTGAATGCAGTGCATCTCAGAAAAGAATCGAAAACATAGCTTGACAGTTTGAATTTGCCATTCGAGAGTCATCGATCAAAGGTAAGCTTGGACAGAGTCGAATCGGCCAGGTTTGTGATGCTACAAGACTGTGTATGACATATAGCACTGCCATACACATCGACACTTGCATTCTGAGATGTCATATGTATATATATATATTTATATATATATTTATATATATATATACACAGACACACACACACATATGTCACATACAGATGTACCGATATAAATATATATATGTACACATACTGTATCATATAACATATCTTGTTTTTCCCAAAAGCATCTTCCATGCATGGGTTCCCGTTTAGTTGTTTAACTGCGTGGGGAGCGAGCTGCTTTGAACGGTGGTGTGCGGACGGTGTGGGTGCAAGGGAAAGGAAGGGGAAGGAAGGGAACAGAAGGGACAGGAAAGGAAAGGAAAGGAAAGGAAGGGAAAGGAAGGGAAAGGAAGGGAAAGGAAGGGAAAGGAAGGGAAAGGAAGGGAAAGGAAGGGAAAGGAAGGGAAAAGAAGGGAAAGGAAGGGAAAGAAAGAGAGAAAGGGAAAGGAAGGGAAAGAAAGAGAGAAAGGGAAAGGAAGGGAAAGAAAGGGAAAGGAAGGGAAAGGAAGGGAACAAAAGGGACAGGAAGGGAAAGGGAGGGAAAGGAAGGGAAAGAAAGGGAAAGGAAGGGGAAGAAAGGGAAAGGAAGGGAAAGGAAGGGAAAGAAAGAGAGAAAGGGAAAGGAAGGGAAAGGAAGGGAAAGGAAGGGAACGGAAGGGACAGGAAGGGAAAGGAAGGGAAAGGACGGGAAAGGAAGGGAAAGAAAGGGAACGAAAGGGACAGGAAGGGAAAGGAAGGGAAAGGGAAAGGACGGGAAAGGAAGGGAAAGAAAGGGAAAGGAAGGGAAAGGAAGGGAACGAAAGGGACAGGAAGGGAAAGGAAGGGAAAGGGAGGGGAAAGGAAGGGCAAGGAAGGGAAAGAAAGGGGAAGGAAGGGAAAGAAAGGGAAAGAGGGAAAGGAAGGGAAAGGACGGGAAAGGAAGGGAAAGGAAAAGAAAGGAAGGGAAAGGAAGGGAAAGGAAGGGAAAGGAAAGGAGCGGCCGGAAATGGGTGGGGGGAAGAAGCCGCTGGGGATGAGCGAGCTTGGCTGCGCGGACGGCTGCGGACGGCGTGCGTGCAAGGGAGTAGGTAGAAATGGGTGGGGAAAAAAGCCGCTGGGGATGAGCGAGCTTGGCTGCGCGGACAACAGCGGACGGCGTGGGTGCAAGGGAGTGGCTGGAAATGGGTGGGGAGAAGAAGCTGCTGGGGATGAGCGAGCTTGGCTGCGCGGACGGCTGCGGACGGCGTGGGTGCAAGGAGTGGCTGGAAATGGGTGGGGAGAAGAAGCCGCTGGGAATGAGCGAGCTTGGCTGTGCGGACGGCTGCGGACGGCGTGGTCACAAGGGGGTGGCTAGAAAAGGGTGGGTGGAGATCAGCAACTTGGCCGCGCGGACGGCTGTGGACGCCGTGTTTCAAGGGAGTGGCTGGAAATGGGTGAGGAGAAGAAGCTGCTGGGGATGAGCGAGCTTGGCTGCGCGGACGGCTGTGGACGGCGTGGGTGCAAGGGAGTGGCTGGTAATGGGTGGGGAGAAGAAGCCGCTGGGATGAGCGAGCTTGGCTGCGCGGACGGCTGCGGACGGCGTGGGTGCGAGGGAGTGGCTGGAAGTGGGTGGGGAGAAGAAGCCGCTGGGGATGAGCGAGCTTGGCTGTGCGGACGGCTGCGGACGGCAAATGGGTGGGGAGAAGAAGCCGCTGGAGATCAGCGAGCTTGCCTGCGAAGCCGCTGGAGATGAGCGAGCTTGGCTGCGCGGACGGCTGCGGACGGCGTGGGTGCAAGGGGGTGGCTGGAAATGGGTGGGGAGAAGAAGCCGCTGGGGATGAGCGAGCTTGGCTGCGCGGACGGCTGTGGACGCCGTGGGTCAAGGGAGTGGCTGGAAATGTGTGAGGGGAAGAAGCCGCTGGGGATGAGCGAGCTTGGCTGCGCGGACGGCTGCGGACGGCGTGGTTGCAAGGGGCTGGCTGGAAATGGGTGGGGAGAAGAAGCCGATGGAGATCCGCGAGCTTGGCTGCGCGGACGGCTGCGGACGGCGTGGGTGCAAGGGAGTGGCTGGAAATGGGTGGGGAGAAGAAGCCGCTGGGGATGAGCGAGGTTGGCTGCGCGGACGGCTGCGGACGGAGCTTGCGTAGCCTTTCTGCGAAGTTCTGTTTTGTATACGCCCAAAAAAACACGGCTCGATTCTTGATCCTTCATTCTCGCAACTTTCAAATTTGCAACCCTGCCAAGGGATCGTGAATCGTGAATGGTACATCTCAAAATAAGCAACGCTTCCAAGGGCGGCGTATCAGCCGCATGCCAAAACAGTTCATGGTGAATTACCATCACTAACCAGAAGCTATGGTGATTACCATCATCAACTATACAGTGCTACTAAACTTTCTGGTTGATTTGCAAGCAAAAAATCATCAACATCATTAATTTTCACCATCTACCTATAGAATGACCCCATATTTTTCACAATTATGGTTGATTTACCACCATAAATCGCCATTGAATCATCATGTACCACCATTGAATCAACATTGAATCACCTTTGGCCCCATTATGGTTGATTTACAACCAAAAGGCCATCAATAATTACCACTGTCATGATAATTATTTGCGACTCCCAATGACACAAAACTGGTGATTACCATTGCTGTTTTGATTGACCAGCCAAAAAGAAACGTTGCAACGGCCAGGCATGACCTTCGACGCCTTCGGCCGAACGGAGGACCTGGCGCGGCAGGCGGCCACCACCATGCTGTCGACGTTCATCATCAGTGGGGCCCTGTCGGTTCCATGACCCACAAAAACTGTTCAAAATGGCAATGAAACGTGGGAAAAGAGATGGGAAACGTATGGGTAAACATATGAGAATATGAGAGGAACATGTGGGAACAGATGGGAAAATGGTGAGAAACATGTGGAAATATAGGAAAACGTGGCAGTTTATTATGATATAGTATTGTATATTTCTATCTACCTATCTATCTATCTATCTATCCATCTATCTATCTATCTACCTATCTATCTATCTATCTATCTATCTATCTGTTTATCTATCTCTCTATCTATCTATTTATCTGTCTATCTGTATATCTATCTAGCTAGCTAGCTATCTACCTACCTACCTACCTACCTATCTATCTATCTATCTACCTATCTATCTACCTAATCTATCTATCTATCGATAGACAGATAAATAAATAAACAAGAATATCTATATATATATATACATACACATTTTTTTCGAACACACACGCACATATATATGTATATATATATATTTGTATACACACAAGAAGTACAAGAAGTATAGTGCTATACATAGTGCAGTGCCACTATGTAGTACTACTATAGTTTAACGCCTCCTCTCTTCTCTTTTTCTCCTCTATTTTCTTCTTCCTGTCTCTTACTTGTCTGCCAGCTTGTGTGCCGAGTGCCAGAAGCTCATCGCGAGCTCCGCACGGGCCCGAACAGAGACCAGAAAGTAGAATGCCAGATAGAACGTGAGGGTATATGTCAGAAAGAATGCCAGAAAGAATGTCAGACAGAATGTGGGAATATGAGATTCTTTGAACATTTGCGTTGATTTAAATACGTGTTGGAATGCGCATCGGATGTTCATTTTTGCGTGAAACCACGTTTTGCCTTGTGCGTGGGGCATCTGTTGTTTAAATCACGGGGTATGGAGCGTGTATGCAACCTTTCGTGCAGCCACCGCAGAGATCCTGACTATTGAATTAAAGATGCTTTTTGTGGTGTGCCCATGCGTTTTGCTTGCGCGGGGTCGTCTTTACACGGGTGGATTCACTTCACCATGAATGCATCTGCCCATGGTGTGGGTTGACTTTACATGCACCAGGTGGGTTGCTTACACGCGGCGCCAAGTAGCTCAAATTATGGAAACCGGCAGCGCAGGCACGCTGGAGTGGCCAATTCAATGCAGCATCTCGGTTTGCTGCCTGGCCTAGCTTTGGTAAACCGCAGCAAGACGCCATGGTGCGTCAACCTATTGGCGCTTTTCCGTTGAGAGTCTGTGTTGGGGCGACCGGGCCTTTTCTGCGTTGCAGGCTATTCGTTCAGTCTCACGCGCGCGTGATTTGCAAAGAGGAATCCGCGCAGACCGATACCCAAAACGATGCCGGAACGACACCCAACTCTTTTCAAAAACATCCTGGGTGACCAAGGGTCACAAGACAGACCAAAAAGGTGATGGATGGTGTTGGCAGTATGTAGTAGTGATGGAATGAAATTTGGTGCGCTAGCTGGATGATGTTTATTTTTGAAGTTGGCAGCTATGAGTGGCCAAAACTCATCTTGTTCCCATGGACCTGCTGATTGGAGGGGCTGCCCAGGCAGCGCGAAGGAGGACCAGTTGAGAGACAAACGACAAGCCATCAAACTCAGGTTCCAAAGCATGGGCGAAAGCGCAAGGCTCAAACGCATGCAAACAAAGACCGTCAGGTATGAGGATCCAAGTGGACGATCTCATTGCAACTGTGTGTAGTTCTTCGTATTTGAAATGATTTGCACGGCAAAGATTCTACACCATTTCTTATCTGTGATTTGCAATTTATTTCTGATCATTCATCATATTTTTTTGGAAGGCGGCTTTGATTCTTGACCAAAGAACTTCTACACTTAACCTGTCGGCCCCTGGCGGTTGGCCAGATCTGAGGTTCCAATTGCAGGGGCGCTCTATGAATCTGGGTGGCTGGCAAAGCATGTCGGTGGCCCATTTGGCTTGTCAGGGGCCCCTTGGTTTTCTGAGGCTGCCATGGGGATTCAACCAAACCCCCTTTTCAGTATGGTTTTTTCGGGGGTCACCTTTGGGGATGGGTTGTGGGTCCCTATGATTTCACATTTTTTTTCTGATGTTATTTACTGTGTAACACTAATAGTGGTATGCTAACAGTTGTCTGGAAACAACTCCAGGCTCTTATTCATCCTCGTCATGACAGAACCTTCATTGAGAATGTCTTTGCGAGAATTCTTCTCCAAGGACTCCCTGTTGAACAGAAGGTCGGGTTTCATGTTTTTGACAATGTTGATATGGTCTTATGATATGTAAGATATACAATTTTTCCCACATCTTTGTGTGGGGTTCTTTTTTTTGGTTCTGTATCCCATCCCTCCGCCTCCGCGCCTCCTCCTCTCACACTCCACTTTGTCACACTCCACTTGTCACACTCCACTTTGTCATACACACACACACCATCTTTCCCAACACAATGTTTTACACACATCTCTCCCACACACACACACATCTTTGTCACACAATGTCACAATCTTTCATGCACATCTCTCTCACACACAGCTTTGTCACACACACACACATCTCTCACACCAAAGCTTTGTCACACACACACAATCTTCTTTCGTGCGCATCTTTGTCACACAACTTTGTCACACACACATTATCTTTCACTACACAACCTTTCATACACAACTTTGTCACGCACACACACACACAATCTTTCACAACACATCTCTTTCACACAACTTTGTCACACGCAACTTTGTCACACACAATCTTATCTTAACTGTGTCTCACACAATCTTTCGCAACACAATCTTTCACACACACACACACATCTCACCTTCGTGACATTGACGTGCCATTTGTGTGGCAGGCGTGGCACTTGGTGACATCCACGCTGCTTTTGTGTGGTAGGCGCGGCACTTACAGCACTGGCCGGTCAGTTCGCATTGCTGTGATTGCTGAAAGTCCCGACCTGCTCTCAGCCGCGTCGCTTGGGAGGCCTGCGGCGCTTTTCCACGTGATGCAGCTTTGTCATACACAGCTTTGTCACACACACAACTCTTTCACACTCATACGCAACTCTTTCACACACATACACAACTTTCTCACACACACAACTCTTTCTCACGCAACTCTTTCGCACACAACTCTTTCACACAACTTTCTCGCACACAACTCTTTCACATACAACTTTTTGAAATTAGCGATCCTCCACCATCTCCTTTGTCTTTCCTGCCTTCTCTGTTTTGCTTCAATCACTGTTTCTGATTATTTGGAGAAGTTGACTTGTGGGTTTGTCCGGTCCTTTAATTTTATCTTGCAGTGGTCTGGGACTTGGGAGGTCCCTGAAACATGCTACGACTTCTGTCCCGGCCCATGGCATTGCTTTCGGGCTCCAGGAGAGATCAGCGGCGTCCCCGGACATTCTTGTCAACGTGGTGCCGTCATCTCCTGCCACCAAAGCAGGTTCGCACCCAGAGGAGGACATGCGATTGGAAGATTTGGAGAATCTGCCAGGGCAAGTGCTCACTTCCCAGACGTCGCTGGGACTTGATTCTACCCAGTGAATTTTTGGGGATTGGATTGATCACCCGCTCGGCGGCCTCGGCGGGCCCATTTTTTCAGGTCTTCGAATCAGAATCCGAGTCGCCCATCTGTGAGATTCTCCATTGTGGAGCCTGAGAAGCTGGTCATATAATCCACCGATTTGGCCAAGAATCCCAAATGAAACTGCAGTTTAGTAGGTTTGGAGGCCCAATTTTTTCTGGGGGATGCGATGATTCTTTCAAGCAAGTTGAATAAGGACCCCAGCCCTTTCACGCAACATCCAAGGAGCGCTCCCAGCGATCTTCCGGTGCAGCCGGAAATTGAAAACCGAACGCGCGCAGATTCCGACCACTCCGCACACAAGAGCTATCAAGCCAAAGACGGGAAGACCGTACGAAGCAGCCACAAGAGCGATCAATCAGAAGGCAGGATGAAAAAAAAACATACCCAAATTTAGTGAATGATGGCGAATATGGTGAGAATATGGGGGTTCTCACGTCATGGGGGATCCCCAGTCACCATGGTTGTTTAAATATGCTAAGTCATGGTCTAATGACTTGATGATTTGGGGGTACCCCCATTATAGGAAACCTCCATATTATCGGAGTCTCTGTTATTTCTTTCTCCTTTTTTGTTCAGCGATGACGAGAGAATCTGGATTTGTCATATATTTGTGTAGTCAAATAGATTTCCCATGATGATTGGTAGTTCAAAGTTCCCTCAAAAAACCCATCATATTCTTGCCATAGAATCCCTTCCCGCAATACTAACCCCCCTAATAATAAACACCTGGAGTAGTTTTTAATATTCGGGTGGTATTTCGTAGTATATCTTATAGTATTTGGTAATCCCCTAATATTAGCCCCCCCTAGAAACCATGGTTTAGTCGGAATTTTGCACATATTAGGAACCATTTAGGGGGTGTTTAATGTTAGGGGTAAAGGGCTAACAGGGGCAAGGGATTCACAACCATTAACAATCCTTAATATTCTATTATTTATCATCCATATCTTCAGGTTAGTGACATACCAGTAGTACCCGCACGAGGTGGGGCGGAAGTTGCCTTAGGGATGTACTATAAGACCTTTCTCATCTATAGAACTTGCATGCGCCGTGCGACAGCCAGGCCCGTGCTTGCGTGCTTTGTGCGAAGCTGTTGCAGTGTTGTTGTCCAAGAACATGACCTGCGCGCGACCCCGGTGCAATGCAACGCCAAGCGAAGACTTTCTTCACACTTCACACTGCACTCTTCACACCCCGCACTTCACACTTCACACTTGCAATTCGCACTCCACACTTCATCTCATCTCAAATCATGTGAGCTCTTCTCACCTCATCTCAGCTCTTCTCATCTCATCCCATCTCTTCTCACATGTCAGCTAAGTAAGTTCTTCTCAACTGTTTTCATCTCATCCGAGCGCTGGTCAACCTTTCTCATCTCCTCGAAGATCGCCTCAACTCATCTCAGCTGTTCTGCACGCCAGAAAGCTCTTACTGTCAGAGAGAAGTCTCTTGCACAAAAAAACGATTGGGCGCAGAAACTTTTGCACACAGACGCTTGGGACACAGATGCATTTACACAGAAAGCCTTTACAAAATACTCTGTACTACAAAGCTTGCACGAAGCACTTCCCAGCAATACTTTGTATTACAAAGCTTGCACAAAGCACTTCCCAGTACTACAAAGCTTGCACAGAGCACTTCCCAGTACTACTTTGTACTACAAAGCTTGCACAAAGCACTTCCCAGTACTACTTTGTACTACAAAGCTTGCACAAAGCACGTTCCAAGTACTACTTTGTACTACAAAGCTTGCACAAAGCACGTTCCAAGTACTACTTTGTACTACAAAGCTTGCACAGAGCACTTCCCAGTAATACTTTGTATTACAAAGCTTGCACAAAGCACTTCCCAGTACTACAAAGCTTGCACAGAGCACTTCCCAGTATTACTTTGTACTACAAAGCTTGCACAAAGCACTTCCCAGTACTACTTTGTACTACAAAGCTTGCACAAAGCACGTTCCAGTAGTACTTTGTACTGCAAAGCTTGCACAAAGTACTTCCCAGTACTACTTTGCACTACAAAGCTTGCAGAAACTACTTCCCAGTACTACTGTGTACTACAGAGCTTGCACAAAGTACTTCCCAGTACTACTTTGCACTACAAAGCTTGCAGAAACTACTTCCCAGTACTACTGTGTACTACAGAGCTTGCAAAAAGTACTTCCCAGTACTGCTTCGTACTACAAAGCTTGCAGAAAGCACGTTCCAGTACTACTTTGTACTACAAAGCTTGCACAAAGCACGTTCCAAGTACTACTTTGTACTACAAAGCTTGCACAAACCACTTCCCAGCAATACTTTGTGCTACACAAAGCTTGCACCCAGTACTGCTTTGTACTACAAAGCTTGCAAAAAGTACTTCCCAGTACTACTTTGTACTACGAAGCTTGCGCAATGCACTTCCCAGTACTACTTTGTACTACAAAGCTTGCACAAAGTACGTCCCAGTACTACTTTGTGATACAAAGCTTGCACAAAGAAAACTTTCACACACAGCAAGTGCTTTCGCAAAGAAGCTTTTACACACAGCAAGCTTTTTGAACAGAGAAGCTTTTACACACAGAAGCTTTTACACACAACAAGCTTTTACATAGAGAAGCTTTTACACACAGCAAGCTTTCACACACAGCAAGCGTTTACACACAGAACTTTAAACAGAGAAGCTTTTACACACAATAAGCTTTTTAAACAGAGAAGCTTTTACACACAGCAAGCTTTTACACACAGCAAGCGTTTACACACAGAACACTTGCACACAGTGCTTTTACACATGGCAAGCGTTTACACACACACAGCAAGCTTTTTAAACAGAGAAGCTTTTACACACAGAAGCTTTTACACACAACAAGCTTTTACACAGAGAAGCTTTTACACACAGCAAGCTTTCACACACAGCAAGCGTTTACACACAGAAAACTTACACACAGTTCTTTTACACATGGCAAGCGTTTACATACACAGCAAGCTTTTTAAACAGAGAAGCTTTTACACACACACACAGAGCTTTTACACAGAGAAGCTTTTACACACAGCAAGCTTTCACACACAGCAAGCGTTTACACACAGAACACTTGCACACAGTGCTTTTACACATGGCAAGCGTTTACACACACACAGAGAAACTTTTACACAGAGACGCTTTGACACACAGAGAAGCTTTTACACACAACAAGCTTTTACACAGAGAAGCTTTTACACACAGCAAGCTTTTACAGAAAAAAGTTTTTACACAGAGAAGCTTTCTTGTACATAATCACAACAGGAATTGCAGCTCCAAAACCGGATCTCGACGCCAAAGTGAAGGAACGACGATTTTGAATCACTTTTCAAAAGGACTTTTAAAAGGAAAATTACGAGCGCCAAAATCGAGAAAATCTGCTGACAAATCACTTTCGCAGCCTTGATGCAGCCACTCCAAGACGATTTACGAGATCCAGCTGCACAAGACAATAGTATTACGCATGCAGCCGCGGCACCAAGCAACCTTGACGCAGCCACTCCAATGCGATCTGCAACCACAAATTCAAGAAACGCATACAACTACGGACACAGACACAACCACTCGTTGCAGAATACAGAGGAGGAACCCATTACGTCCGGAACGACCCCAGCCGCACCCGCCGCAAACAGGAGGTACCTTTCATCGCCGCCTGCGGCCACTTTACACGGAAAAATGCAAGGTTTCGTTGTTCGGCTTCCTCCCCCAAACAAAGCCCATGCAACATTCATGCAGCCATTACAATACGTTTCGCAGCATGACGTAGCAACCCGGCATCTCTCTACACACATGTCAACACCAGAGAACAACGATCATGCAGCCATTCCAATGCGATCTGCAACCACAGGTTCAAGAAACGAATAGAACTACGCACTCAGGAACAACCACTCGTTGCAGCACACAGAGGAGGAACCCATTGCGTCCGGAACGACCCCAGCTGCACCCGCCGCACACAGTAGGTACCTTTCATCGCCGCCTGCAGCCACTTTACACGGAAAAATACAAGGTTTCGTGCTCCGGCTTCCTCCCCAAAACAAAGCCCAAGCAACATTCATGCAGCCATTACAATACGTTTCGCAGCATCACGTAGCAAACCTGCAAATCTCTACACACATGGCAACACCAGATTACAACAATCATACAGCCATTACACGGGTGTATTGTTATGTGATGTAAAGTCTCACACCACAGTCTCACACCGCCCTTCATTGAGTGTATTGTTCTGTGATGTCAAGTCTCACACCACCGTCTCACACCACCCTTCATTGAGTGTATTGGTATGTGATGTCAAGTCTCACACCACAGTCTCACGCAACCCTTCATTGAGTGTATTCTTATGTGATGTAAAGTCTCACACCACAGTCTCACACCACCCTTCATTGAATGTATTCTTATGTAATGTCAAGTCTCACGCCACCCTTCATTGAGTGTATTGTTACAGGTAAAAGTCATCCGTAACTCGGAAGATTGCTTTCCAACTTCCTTTGATTATAATTTTCCCATATATATATATATTTATACCAATATCGGTACCCAATAAGAGTCAAACAAATACACCGGCAAGAGGCCCCAAACAGTGTGGGGGGTAGGAAGTCAATGTGCCAGACACAAGCTATGGAACAGTCACAGATGAGGTTAGACATGATCGCAGTTGCAGCAGCAGGACCTTCTGTAGGAGCTCACAAGATCTTTATACAAGAGCTTCCTTTGAGCACCCCAGAAGAGCTTTCATACAAGCACCAATGCAGAGGATCTCCAAGATCTCAGTGCAAGGACCTCTTGAGAGGATTTCAACAGGATTTCCACACGATCTTCTCACAAGGATTTGAACTAGATCATGTAAGGATACCGAGAGGATTTCACAAGGACCTTTTCAAGAGCTCTCACAAGGACATTTACAAGATCATGCAAACGCCTCTGGTCACCTCCGGCACGATGTTCACGCCAGGGCCCGCCAGAGAATTTCACAAGATCGTCCTACAAGGACCTTCTCCGGAGCGGATCTCACAAGATCTTGATACAAGAACCCCCCAATGAGCCTGTCATCTGTAAGCTCCTCGTGCAAGGACCTCTTAGAGAGGATTTCACCAGGATCTCCACAAGATCTTCTGTTAAGGACCTGAACAGGATCATGCAAGGACCTCTTAGAGAGGAAGTTGGCTGGATCTCCACAAGAGCCCGTTCATGCCAGCATTTACAATGAAAATGCCGCAGGCCCAGAGCTTGAGAACCCCGCGGTGCAGACTTTGTGCGAGCGTGCGCAGTCGAAATGCGCATGGACATCTCACAAAAGCAAATTTGTTCGAGAATTTACAGGAAAAATGCCACGCCCCCAAGATCGGGACGCACCCTTTGTGCAAGCCTGCGCGGTCGACATGCCCATCTCATGTGACGTCTTGCGAGAATTCTCAAGGAAAAAACCGGCCCAAGATCGAACCAAAACCGCGACCCTCACTTTGTGCGAGCCTGCGCAGTTGAAATGCACATGGATATCGCACAAAACCACTTTTATGCGAGAATTTACAGCAAAGATGCCGCGCCCCGAAGAGTGTGCCCTGATCTAGTCCCGGCCTTAACACTTTCTGTAAGAACCCCTCAGTGTGGACACATACCCCATGATGTCCCCAGAGTCCGCCACATCAGAGGTGAACTTCAACGCCCGGACCGATCTAGTTTCAGGAGCGGCGGCACCAATCCAACAGGCCAGGCCAAAAAAAAACGTGAAAATGGACAACAGCTGCTGTTTTTTTAAGGATTTCACCATGAGCAATGGGAAATTTATATGGATTTATGGTGATTTTTGCGGATTTCGCTAAGAATCAGGATTGTTCCCGCGCATTGTAAGGAATTTATAGCTGTTTTTTTTTTTTCGCGGCACTTTTTGAGTACCCTCCAGCAAACCAATAGAGACACATGGTTTCCCTAGCTTATCACTAGGTGAGTTCCATTTCAGTTTCATTTCAGTGCCATTGGAAGATTTGGAGAATCTGCCAGGGCAAGTGCTCACTTCTTGTGAGGAGAAGTGGCTTGGACAGCGAGAAAAGGATCAGAAGTACTAATTTGACTGTTTCACCTGATGATTTTGCAGGGCGGGCTTGTGATGTAGCAGTGTGTATAAGAGTGGAATGAAGAACATCCTTAGGTCAGGAAAGGAATAGGTAATTGGCACTTGGGGATACATACATACATATATATATATATACATACACATGCATACATATACATATATATGTATATATACACATACAAACATACATACATACATGCAATGAATACATACATACATACATACATGCATGCATGCATGCATGCATACATACATACATACACACATACACACATACACACATACACACGCATACAGACATCGATCCATACATCCATCCATGCATACAGACATAGATAGATAGATGTATAGATGGAAAGATGGATAGATGGATAGATGGGTAGATGGATAGATGGATAGATGGACAGATGGAAAGATGGAAAGACACATAGACACATAGACACATGAGCACATAGATACATAGACACATAGATACATAGATACATAGATAGATAGATAGATGGATAGATAGATAGATAGATAGATGCATAGAGGATAGATGCATCGATGCATTGATGCATAGATGCATAGATGCATACATGCATACATACATACATACAAACATACAAACAACCAAACATACATAGATACACACATACACACATACACACATACATACATACATACATACAAACATACAAACATACATAGATACATAGATACATAGGTACATGCATTTACATGCATACATACAAACATGCATACATACATACATACATAGATACATAGATACATAGATACATAGATACATAGATACATAGATACATAGATACATAGATACATAGATACATAGATATAGATACATAGATACATAGATACATAGATACATAGATACATAGATACATAGATACATAGATACATAGATACATAGATACATAGATACATAGATACATACACACATACATACATACATACATACATACATACATACAGACAGACAGACAGACAGACAGACAGACAGACAGACATACATACATACATACATACATCACAGGTATACGTATATGTACCCGTAGAATATGCGTAGAGTATATGTATCTACGTATACTATCTATATAGATATATATGTGTTGTATGTACACATGTACATGACAAATTGGAAAATTGGTTGCGCACTCTTGGTCTATTGGGATTTTCACTTGGCGAAGCCAAACCTTTGCCGAGGCGAACTCCTGCGTTGTTATCGGTTGACCTCGTGAGCGGCCGCCATTCTGGAGCGTCGTCGGGACGAGTCTATCATACCGGCCGCAGTTCTAGAACGTCGTCGTCGGGACGAGTCTATAATACCGGTCGGGAAATCACATTTTGGCATGGTGAAGAGCATAGCCATTTTCAACCAGAAGTGGTTTGGAAAATATATGAAACTAGAATTTTCAAGACCAAAAATAACAATAGATTTAGGGTGTACCCTGTGGGCAACCCAAATGGAGGAATCTGGGGCTCAGTTCCGTCAGGTGAGTCGCTGAGGACAGGCATGAGTTTGCTGGAAACGCGAGTAGCGCGGCGAAGATCTGGGCTGTCGCATCAGACAGCGGAGGAAGCAGAAGCAAAGAGCATACCGAAAGATACCATTCTTCCAGTTTTGATGATAAGCCTTTGCTGCTTTAACAACACGGTTTTCTGGCTTTCATTTCTCCTAAGTTTTCCACACTTTGCGTCTTTACTCGTGACGAAAACACCGAATTGACTATTGCAATATCTCTAGGAGGGTTGGGTGCAGCAGCTCAATCGCCCACCAGGTTTGCAACATCATGGAGGTTGGGATATTTGCCCTTTTCTTCGAGGAGTACCACGGATGGAACTCTGCGATGGCTATCGGTTTGGCTCAATCGGCCGGAGATTTGTCGGCGGCTCTTCTGCTGAGAGTCCTTCCAAGTGGTACCAATGATGGCACATCAGAAGTGGGATTCTGTCGCCGCATTTTCATGCAGCCCTACAATCTCTCCTGGTTGGTGCTGTTTTGGATGCTGAGACAGATGGCATGTCTTTTGTAAGCTTTTTGACCCCGTCGTTGGTGAGGGGACGGGCACAAAACGGATTGGCTCCAAGTATCCCAGATTGCTGCAATGTCAAGCATTTTTGCTCACGTTTCTCTTCCGACCCTCCGGCCACTAAGGGCACTCTGCAATTTGGCGATGGCAAGCCCCTGGCTGGTGGCAGCGGTTACAGCGCAAGTGCTGATGGGTTCCCTCTTCGTTTACAGTTTGAAATTCACCACCGACTTAAGCCTTTTCTACTCCTTGGGCGACAACGGAGTTCTCCTTACGATGCAGGTCTGGTGCAAGACTGCCCACAACGCTGGGGCTTGTTTCTCCAGCGTTGTGGGCCCTTTGATCTATTCCGAGGCGGCTGGAAAACCATCTGAGACCAAACGGGGCTATCATCATCATTCTTCCCATAGTTGGCATTTTTTGGGACCCGCATAGCTTAAGTCTCAATTTGGAAGCAACATTGAACTTTGTCGGGCAGGGCACGTGGAAATGTCTTGTTCTTGCTGCCGAACTCTCTTCCGAAATCACTTTATTATGAATTTCCTCCTCTTGAACTCTGTTTCTCTTTAAATCTCTTGACATCTCTCGCTCTTGACTCTTTCTCTGGACATCTCTTTCCCTTGACATCCCGTTCACTTGACATCTCTTTCTCTTGCTATCTTTTCTTTTAGATTCTTTGTTGACCTCTCTTTCTCTTGACATCTTCTTTCTCCCGGACAGAACACCTTGACAGTGACGCAGCAAAATTATACTGCCCTGAGCAACTGCTGGATTGCAAAGCGCCATAATACGAGCGCACAACAACACATGAAAAGCAATCTTGGCGCAGCAACTCAACTTTTTAACTCGCATGCCTGGTTTGGAAATTATCCCCACATCTCCATTATCGCATCACCTTCCCCTCAAAAAAAGTTATTCTACTGGTATTGTCACTATCATTTTTCACCATTCTTGAACTGCCATTCTTACACCACTCCCATCCCGACTCCACCAAATCGCCCCAGGTGTCGCCTGTGGCTCCCTTCCTGGTGGCCGGCAGCGTCTCCGCTACGACCTTGGTGGTCTTCAGCGCCTTCTTCGCCTACCGCGTGGGGCTGCTGAACATGGAAAGCGCCGAGGAACAACGCGCGCGGCACAAGGGGATCAAGCGCGTCTCTGTGTAGGTCACGTGGATGCAACGGATGCAACGGGGGATGGTGGATGGTGGATGGTGGATGGATGGATGATTTTAACCTTAAGAAATGTGGCTTTCACCAGCCATGATGGGGGTTGATGTTGATGTATCCGGGTAAATTGGAGCGACGATGCAAAAATGCGGGAAAACACTGCAATGGGATGTGAATAGGGAACTAACGTGAACTAACCGTCAACACATCCAGGTGGATTTTTCCGATCTGGACGACCTTGCCAGGTAAATGAGAATCGAGGGGGTTGCTCCAACCTATACTGTAGCTAAACTTATTGCCACAAGGGGGAGCATGTGTTATTTTATCTGGGGTGTTGGGAGCAACCCTGTTTTTCATCATTTGTGAATTGTAGGAATCTGCCCAGATGCGGATTGGATTTGGATGTGAAGATTGACGTTTGAACATCTGAGGATCAAACCAACCATTCGATGGCGATACTTCAGGGGATTAATGAATGAAAACCGTCGCAGGGACTAATTTTGATCTATCATTTTTAGTTAAAATGAAGGTGGATTCATGTGTGACTGTGAGCACTTGTGATCCAAACTTTGTGACCTACCCCTAAAATAAAATAGTTGAGCTCATCCGTTCCTGCCATGGTTAAAGTAGGAGCTATTCGGTACTGCTTGGTCAAGAATAGTGAAGGTTCTCGACGAGTTGCTGGTCGAGTGGTAGAAGTCACTTCAGAAACTGTGGTGTTGAGTGGCCAGCCTGGTGATTTTGAGGGTGTCCCCAATGCTCATACTGTTCCCAGCCAGACCGGAAGTGATAGCCTTAGCTTTTTGAGTGTTCCAGCTGGGGTTGTCACTGCTCAGCTTCCTAGTGGGTGGAAGAAGCCACTTGATTTGCCAAGTGCCGCGGCATGCAGCGGGATGTGGGAGAGCCTCGGAGGAGGCGAAGTGGTCAGCAGCCAGGCAGAGTGCCCCTTAGTGAAGCCAGCAGCAGTTCGGAAGACCCCTGTAGCCGAAGATCTGGATTTTTCAAGCCTAATCCATCTTTTTGGTTTTCTGGCATCGAGGAGTCGAGGAGGAGGAAGATGCCAGCAGCGACGGGTCGGAGGCGGAGGTGATCAGAGGTTGTGGGCAAAGCAAAGGGTTTCTTCGACCCGGAGGAAACTCCGGCGCCTCGTCTGTGCATGCCTACATGCGTTCCGGAGGTGAGTGCATGTACAGTGGCGAGTCAGCGCGTGTGTTGTGTCGAGCACTTTGCACACACTGTGTCAAACACGTTGCCATGGATTTGCTTTTTCATTTCACTGCTATGTGGATTCATTTGTCCTGCTATGCCCGTGGGCGATCACAAAGTTGATTTACCGCTTCACGCAAATTTCAAGGACATCTGTCAGATTTCGGTCTTTTCTTTGCTCCTTCAATTGATCCAGGTTTGTTGCCAATTTTTGGCAGATCGTTTGCTTGCCATATTTTCAAACAAGAGATACATATTTTTGCAATGTCAGTTTGTCAAGAAGCGACGATGCAGACTGCATAGACGCAAACATGCCAGACGTCAATTTGACAAGAAGCGTTCGCAAAGGTTTGGCAAGCAATTTCTGCTTGTTTGGCTGATGGTCGCTCTCCCTTTTTGGAACATGTCCACCCCTTTTGTAGCAAGCAAGACAAAGAGCAGATTCGTCGTTTTCTCTCGAGACAGGTCAAAGGAATCACCCGCAATATGTCATTTTGTTTTCCCCCACAATGGGCCATTTCGAGACGTGCCCGAAATCGCTTGATGCATGCGAGAAATGGAAACACTTATAGCCAATTTGCAGCCTCCTCCTCCAAAGGGAGAGGAAAGACCAAGACCAAAGGACAACAAACTCAAGCAGATGCCATTCTCTCACCGGAAATTCAAGAAGAGATGTTTCGCAATGCCATCAAAGACGCTATGCCAGAAGCAGCAAAGCGCAGACTGGAGCCACGGGTAGTCCCTGCAGAGTGGAAGTCGCCTGTGTTGCATCATTCTGAAATGACCAGTGCGGGAGGAATTTGCAGTGCACCAAAACAATGCATTCCTGATTTGCTTCGGCAAATTGGGTACACCCAAGCTCCGACTGCCATGTTGTGCACGCAGCACCCGCAAGAATTGGGACTACATGGCTATCCTGTGCAGGAGCTGACATGCACCTTTCAAGTGAGAGAAGATGATGGAACCGAAAAAAGCATCTTCGTTGACGACATCTTGTTCAACTCGGCTTTGGCAAACCTGTCACACAAAATGTCGCTGGCGATTTGGTTAACATTCCTACCCACATGCGCAAGATTGTCGTCAAGCTTCCCTCTTTATTTGGATGGAGACCTGAAGCATGCAATGCCCGAACGGCCAGAAAATGAGCGCGCCCGTCCAGGGCACCAGTTTGAATGAGACAAATGAATGAAGGTGGAATCATGCGTGAATGTGAACACTTGTGATCCAAAGTTTGTGACCAAGTGAAACCGTCCACCACCCCGCCACCAACCATCTTTCTCTTTCGGTGGGAGTTTGAGGAGATCTATGTTCTGCATGTTTTGATGCGGCGCCTGCTAAGTCAGGCTTTTCCCACTACAAGAAACAAACCGATGTGTGCCAGCCAGAAAGGATGAGCGCGCCTGTCCAGGGCGCCAGTTTGAATGAGACAAACGAGTATATTTTATAAGCTATGTTTATTTTGAGATGTGAAGCCAGTGGTTGTTTTTTTTGACAGAATGGAAACATAACCAACATCAACCCTCTCTGAGTGCCGCTGCGTTTTTGCGGTTAGAACATCTCAGTTCAGGGTGGGAATCTCCATGGCCCCCCTGGATACCCCCAATTTTTGTTGGGGTAAAACACGGTCTGTAAAATTTCAGTGATCGATCTTACTGGATTGACCATGGTGTTTCACCCAAACATACATGGATTGATTAATCCCATGAATTTTCCAGCCAATCCATGGGTCAAAAACCTCAGGCAACAGCTACCAAACCCGTCCGTGATTGAGCCGGGCCTTTCTTGAGCTGCCCTGAAGGGGCTGCCTGGATGAAGTGGGAGAACCACAACGAAATGGGTCTGTCTGAAAATATACTGGTTAAAACGGCCATTGAATGCGGAAAATGATGACAAACCAATGGATTTAGAGGTACCATATTTTCAGAGAAACTCCTATGTAAGTGATATATGCAAGTGATTTTGGGGTCAAATTTCTTGGTTCAATATCACTGACATTGATATTCACCTGTGTTTTCACATGTTTTGTTGCACAAAACTCACGCGTCACTGGCTGCCCCAACTTGCCGTCACTTATCCTTTTTGGTTTGGACCTCCCCAACGATAGTTACTTAGTTGCGGCGACCCGACCTCTGTGTCGACTTGACGGCCATTACAAAGGCCAGCTGCGGCTTGGAAATACGTCCCGCCTGTGAAAAATCATCATGTTCCTTGATGGATCAAAAACCCGAAAAACTGGCGTGGGGGAATCCAAGATGCAGATCGCAAGTCGGTCTTGATTGAACCGGGCCTTTTTTGGGCTGCCCTGAAGGGGCTGCCTGGATGAAGTGGGAGAACCCCACTTCTGAAAATATACTGGTTGAAGTGGCCATTGAATGCGGAAAATGATGACTAACCAGTGGATTTAGAGGTACCATATTTTCAGAGAAACTCCTATGTAAGTGATATATGCAAGTGATTTTGGGGTCAAGTTTCTTGGTTCAATATCAATGACATTGATATTCACCTGTGTTTTCACATGTTTTGTTGCACAAAACTCGCGCGTCACTGGCTGCCCCAACTTACCGTCACTTACCCTTTTTGGTTTGGACCTCCCCAACCATAGTTGGGGCGACCGGGCCTCTGTGTCGACTTGACGGCCATTACAAAGGCCAGCTGCGGCTTGGAAAAACGTCCCGCCTGCGAAAAATCATCTTGTACTTGGTTGAAAATTCCACGGCATGAAGACTGTTCCCCATTTTCGGACACACCGGTGAATGGCAAGACACAACCCCAGGATTCGTGACGGGGATTGTCACGAACTGGAGTACCGCCAGAATTCTGGACCAAACAGAAACAAAACGACAAAGGCAGAACCAAAATCGAGTGGGAAAATCCACCAAACAATGGTTGGTTCATGGGGATTTCCACAATGGATGATGATAATCTCCCATATATCAAGGGTAGTAGAACCTTTAAATTTCCTACCAATCAACCACTTTCTACCGGTGCAGAATTGAAGAGCTTCGATCGAAAATCCCTCATCCTCAACCCTGTTTCCTGTCTCTGGCTCCAGCAATTGAATGGTCTTGGGGCCCGCCTGATGGGGCACTTTTTATAATTGACTTGGATGACGAACCGATGACGAAGTGGAAGATCTCTCGTGGTCATGGCGTTTTTTTCGTCTTTCTGTGTTTGTTGATTCCAACCAACCTTGAATGGCTCCATTAACGGCTACTGCTGGGCTGGATTGTCGCTGCATTATCGAGAGATGGGCTGGTCCATTTAGGTGCGATATGGCTTCTTGCCTTGATATGGGTCCATGTTTTTTTCGCAAAAGGGGAAAGCTTGTCCAAAACGCCGGCGCCGGATTTGACCAAATAATTTCAGAAAAGATTTCCCCATCAAAGGCACAATGCAAGATCTTTCATAACATGTGACATGGAGCCAGAGAAGTTGTCCACTGGGATCGTGGCTTGAGGATTTTGGGTCATGATCCCGCTGGGCCTGATTCATTTCGTTGTTACTTTCATGATCAGTGTCGGTACGACCTTTTGTAGAAATATCAGCATTAGCTACTATCACAGTAAGTTCAGGAGAGAAACTTCCGTATTGCAGAGATTCAAGAAGAGCAGAGCAGAGGAGTACAGCTCAGCAGAGTAGAGAAGAGTAGGGTACCGTAGAGAAGAGAGGAGTAAAGGAGGGTAGAGTATACCAGTAGTACCGCACAAGGCGGTGGCGGAAGTTTCAAAAATAGGAAACCTATAGGAGAGATTGGTCGTTGTGAATCAAGGATGGCAGAGCGAATCCACTGATGGACCGAAAGGTGCTTGAGGTCTCCTCTCTTTCTCTCTGTCTCTGACTATCTACCTACCTACCTATCTATCTTCTATGTGTCTATCTATCTATCTATCTGTCTGTCTATCTATCTATCTATCTATCTCTCTCTCTCTCTCTTTCATCTGTCTATCCGTCTAGCTGTCTACCTGTCTATCTGTCTATCTATCTATCTATCTGTCTATCTGTCTACCTGTCTATGGGTGGTGCAGTGTCATTCAGTGTAATGTAGTGTACTGTAATGTAGTGTAGTGTAGTGGAGTGTAGTGTAGTGTAATGTAGTGTAGTGTCAGTAGTGTAGTGTAATTTAGTGTAGTGTAGTGTAGTGGAGTGTAGTGGAGTGTAGTTGTGTAGTTGAAGTTGTAGTTGTAGTGTAATGTAGTGTAGTGTAATGAAGCGAAGCGACATCTGAACCTCCAAAAATGGTCCGAACCCCTTGTGTTTTTAACATTTTGACTTCGAAATGTGCTTCGCGCCACAACGGCGTGCACTTTTTCGAGATCTGAACTTCCAAAAGTGGTCCGAACCCCTAGTGTTTTGTACATTTTGACTTCGAAATGTGCTTCGCGCCACAACGGCGTGCACTTTTTCGACATCTCAACTTCCAAAAGTGGTCCGACGCTGAGGTGTTTTGTACATTTTGACTTCAAGATGTGCTTCGCGCCACAACGGCGTGCACTTTTTCAACATCTCAACTACCGAAAGTGGTCCGAAGCTGGTGTGTTTTGTACATTTTGACTTGGAAATGTGCTTCGCGCCACAACGGCGTGCACTTTTTCGACATTGCAACTTCCAAAAGTGGTCCGACAATGGTGTGTTTTGTACATTTTCACTTGGAAATGTGCTTCGCGCCACAACGGCGTGCAATTTTTCATCTCTCCTCTGGCAGCTGGCTCCGCACCCGCCGCTTTAGCGAGCCTACTTTTCGACCCTCCGGAGCCACAAATCATTGGAAAAACACAGTGAATCGCGACTTTCCTACCTTTTCGCGCATCTCCATCTTCTTTCTTCTTACTCTTTCTCTTCTACTCTTCTCTCTTCTGATCTTTCTCTTCTCTCTGCCTCTGCCCTGCTCTGCTTTTCATTTGTCCATATTGTCGGAAGTTTGACTTCTAAACTTCCTTCGATTAGGAAAAAGTAAAGTAGAGCAGAGGAGAGCGGAGTCAACTTACACTTTCCTTCTGGACGAGGTCTCACGCGACGCTTCGTTTTCACAACTTCAGCTTGCAATTTTTGGAGGGCCCCTCACCCGACAGCTTTGTTTTCCCCACTTCAACGTACCCTTTTTGAAAGATTTTGAAAGGGCTCTCGCACGAATTCTATTTTGGAAAGATATCGGAAGTAGTCGGTGCCTGCCTCAATGTTGCCCAGTGCTGCGTTTACGCGCGGTGCGGTGGCAAGTTTTTGGTTCATTTTGGAGGCTTTGAACGCGGAAAAAAGGCTTCAAAATTATCCTGTGGCTGCGTTGGTGCGGAGATCCAGTTTTGGGAACTCGATTTGCTGTGTGGCAATTGCTGCGTCAAGGTGATTTGCGTGTTGCTGCTGAGATGTCAAGGGAAAGAGATGAGCAAAAAATAGCAAACATGTGAAAGAGATAGAAAGTAATGAAGAGAAAGAGAAAAAAAATAGATGTCACGAAAGGTAGCGTCAGCTACCTGAGTTCTCCGTGCTTCAGCACAAGCTTAGGGGGTATTGGGGGGCCAGCCCACGGAATTCAAGGAATTCTCGCCGTTATGTATTGGATATCAATTATAAGGGGGGGGGGGCCCCCCCCCCCCCCGAAAATGGTCATGGGTTCAATTCCCACGGGTGACGCGGTCACGGGCCCCCACATTAGAGGCACACTTTCCATGAGGGAGATGTCCCTGTAGTCCAGCATAATTGGTATGCTTCAGCCTCAATAACAGTTGCTGCAAGGGGTCTTAAAAAGGGGTTTTAAATAAACCCCTTTTCGTGCATCATTTCACGCTGCACAAGACACCGTATCATGCAGTCATGCTCTGGATAAAATCATCTTAGACTGCGCAAAAACGTTTTTGGTGTATCATCTTAGGGGCGCAGCATTTTGACACCACTCCTCTCCCACTACACTACCTTTCGTCCGCCTCCGCCTGCTCTCAAGTGAAGAGGAAAAGGATGGAAAAGGTTTCAATGCAAAGAGACATGAAAAAGTGATGGCAGGAGAAAGGCGTCAAAAGGAGGGGATGCCACAAGAAAGAGATGCCCAAAAAGAGAGAACTGAAGAGAAAGAATGAGAAAGAGATAGATGCCAAGAGCAAGAGATGAAAAGAGACAGAGATGTCGAGAGAAAGAGGCATCAAGAAAAAGGGATGAGAGGAGAAAGAGACGAGAAGGACAAGGGAACAAGAGATAGCAAAAGAAAGAGATGCCACATGACGGAGATGTCAAAAGTCTTTTTTTCTTGTGCCACATTCTTCCTTGTTTCCTTGGTTTGCCCGGGCGTTATTTGCAGTATAACCGTAAGGGAGTGCTAATCAGAAATGACTTTCATAGTTTTGGGCTGGGTGGCTGTGCCATCAAACAGACACTTTGGACCTAGTTGAGACCAAAGTTGCGACCAAACCCAGTGTTCAGCGCCAACATAGAAAACTGCTGCGTGCGTGCTGGGAGCCTTTTATAGGAGCCTTGTTACCCTTCAAGCGTTCACCAACTTTTTTTGGCCAGTGTATATGATTTTGTATGATAGGTTCATCCCTTACAATTTTGTTGGTTCCAAGTTCCACTGTCCTTTTGTTCTTCGCCATCCATATCAGAGTATATCAGATTATTGTATTAATATAATGGATTTGTTATGATTTGTTATAACAATATAATGAATCATAATCTGATATGATAATCACAGGACATGAATCTGTTTGTTTTTTCCCTCTACTATGATTTGTTTAGATTCATGTCCTTATTGAATCGGGACTGGATCCCTAAGTCAGCCAGGCTTAGACGCCCTGGGCCCTTTTTTCGCCCATGGCAATCTTTCAGATTTTCCAGCTTAGATTACCAGAGAGTAAAACATATACACTTCCCCCAAAATGAACATCTTTAATTTAAATAGGCCCTGCTACTGTAGGGGGGTTGGAAGATGATTTTCCAGACTTGATCTGGTGAGATGATCGATCAACTGATAGATGGTACCCCAATAGCTGCATGGTTTATTTCATGGCACATCCCAATCTAATAGCTGGATGATGACTGGGGGTAGCCACATGACTTAAAAAACCACCATGTTTGGAGAACACATCTCCCAACTATCGTTTCCCAAAATTCACCGTGCCGCCATCGGCGAATCGAGGTGTCATGTTCGATCTGGAGACCAATAGTGGCGGCTGTAGGGCTGCCATCGCCGCCGGCCGGTCTTCGGCATGTGGTGCCAGCAGCGGCACTGACTACGGCACGTCACCCTCAGCGGACATGTTCGTGTGGCGCGACGGCGACGGTGGGATGGGGAACATGGGGAAAAAACATGGAAAGAACAAAAATAAAAAGCGTGGGGATAATTTGGAGGATTGAATCGATCCCCAATTGATGAGTTTTTTGGGATATCCGGGATACGTGGTTTTTCATGAATCGATTGGTTGAATCAATGGGTTGATGGCTGAATTCACCAAGCGGTTTTCTAAACATCCATGGCTGAAAGGGTTTAGTATTGGATCTATTCATCGGGCTTCCCTATCTTCAGAGGGTGTTGTGAAAATATGATATTGGCATATTTTTTCTGTATATATATATATATGTACATATTATATAGATATAGATATCTTGGATATCTCATGCCAGGATTGCTACAGGAAACCATCCCATGAACGCTGAGCGTGCATCTCCGAGGCAAGCATACAAAGCGGTCCAGGCACCGGGCGAGATGTCAGCCACTGGCTGATACCAAGTGATATATAGATAGATAGTAATCCCCAAAAAAGATAGAACAGTCATTTACCAGGTCTTTTAAGTAGCAATTAAATACTTTTATATGTTTTTTTTTTGGGTTGCTATACATGCGTAGTTGATTTGTCATGATTTTAGTCATTTTTATTGGTCCTGGATTGGTCTGAATCTGACTGTAACTATCATACATACCATAGCACTGGTAATGAATAGATAGCTCAGCCCAATAACTATCATACCATAGATAACTGGATAGATACCATACCATAGATAACTAGCATCTCATTAGTCCTTAGAAACACCAGATGATGACCCCGGATGATCCAGGCGCTTGGAAAAGGTGTGGCTGTAAGCTGGTCCTATCAGATGCCCTACTGCATGGACAACTCTGCTGAGATCGTGAACACTGCGCCACTTGGAGCAACACGGGGCCTGGGGGTGACAGAAACTTTTGAAACGCAACGTCTGAGAGATACCATCTGGTTATGACTAACATCTATAAATGGGCCATTTTTTAATAGGTAAACCATCGAACTAAAGGGCCATTTTCCATGGCTATGTTAAATAACCAGAGGGTATGTGTTTTTTTAACTGGTAGAAATGATCTGAGCCTTGTTTTATCGACTTTCTGAGCAGCAAACGCATGAGATCACAAGGAGAAAAACACCAGATTTGCACTGCAAACTGTAACTCTAGGCAAGCCATTCTCATCTTTGATGCGTACCCGTACCACCATATTTCTGTGTATATGTATATCTTATATATTCTTATATGTATATTTAAGTATCAATCCCAATATGGCTAGTTCCTATCTTCCCATTTCAGAGAGACATTTTCGACGATGATTTCATCAAGCAGATTCCCATCCGAAAAGGGGCCCCTAAAACAGAGAGATCCCATAGATTCCACCAGCGGTGAACTACGTGAGCCCACAGATGTATGGAGGCCGACGTCACGTCGACGTATCAAACCTGGCTTTGTGTGAAAATGGGGCTAATATTGCTATGCCAATCAATGACCATCCGATTTGTGGGATTTTTCCAGAATTTGGGGTTCCCTATTTTCAGTCAAAGCCCAAAATCAAGGACAGTCCGCGGCCAATCCAACCTGGCATTCGAAACGAGACAGGCAGATGAATATTTTCAACCAACCAGGCACTAAAAAAGAGTTCGCTATTTTTCAAGTCACCAATCTATTACCATGAATATTACCATGCTATAGTAACCATGATGATCATTGACCAATTACCATGAGTACAGCTAGGTCAATGATCATGCTATTCATGGGCAGCAAGTTCGGGACAGCAAATTGCTGGAAAGGTGTGATACCAATGGTAGCAGCCAGACGGCCCACTACTTCCCGATGCCAAGATGCCAAGCCAGGCGGCAAATTTACAAGCAGTGAATATGCACCGGCGGTATGGAAGCTTGGAGTCGTGTAAATCGACGTTTTCCTGAGGAGATTTCGGGATGGATGATGCAGATTAAAACCGATTTTTGCCAGTATGTTCTTTGGGAAGAACATCAATCTCAGGGATTTTAGTGCGAAAACCAACGAATTGCAGGGTTTCGATGCCAAGGTTGCCCTAAGAATATGATCCTCTGTGATTTTATCAGTAACATCTCAAAATGCAGATCCTGATAGCCAAATACCCAAAGCTTTCCGCTTGCGACAGATCTGGATTTGAGTGATTTTCCCACTTTTTGCTGTGTCAAGGCAGGATTGTGGACTCAGTAAGTTACCACGCTACCCCCATGAGTAGGTGCTATCACCATCTTACCACTTTTTTTAAAATCTTTTTCTCAGTCTTTAGTTGTTGAAAGCACGATGTGTTGCCAGGTTTTGGCATATTCTTTTCCCAATTGATTTTGCACATTTTGAGCGTTTGAAAATGGCGACTTTGCGAGTTTTCTTCTTTTCTTCCACTTTTCTTACTGGTGCTTAGCAGAGAATGAGGGAATGATCCACAATTTTCCAGTAATAATAATATATAATCATCCCATTCCCCAAGCCATCCATTCCCTGCGTAAAATGGATCAGTAAAAAACATGGGTCCCAGCTTCCCAGCCCAGCTGGGGGACCAATTTTTTGAGGAACGGAAACAGCAAAGTGGCCTATACGGACTACCAGAACGTGAAGGGTGAGATTTGGCCCTCGATGCTCGGTTGGAATCCTTGGAATCCTTGGATCAGTGGATCCCAGTGGGATTTGGGGTACTGGTTGGGGATTTCCCCAGGATGAAGTAGTGCATGTTTTAAGAAAATTCCATGTAGATGATGGTTTAACAATCTACTTACCATCTGATGTACATCTAATTGATGTTTCCATTGAATTGATGGTAATTATCAGAATTGATGTACTATTTGGATACTTACCAGCCGATGTCAATATGGAAAATGCACATCTCCAAGTTTGATAGTTGAATTTCCGAATCAGACCCCCATTTAGGTCGGGGATTTGGACTTGCCATGTTTGATTACCAGAGGGTATATTTAATTTACTATAAATTATGATTTTTGCATTTACTGTAGTAATTTAAATAGCAATTTGATTGGTAAGTTCTGACTACTTTGGGGTTTGCTCCCTCAATTCATTGAGAGAGATTATTTTTTCCGGGTTGGCATTATATTTGGAGGTTTACCCACTAGTTTTGGGGTTGGACAATTGGTGTATTTCACAAACCAAACACGGAGATACCACTATATAACCAGAATATACCCATCTTAAATTTTCCACCCTATATGGTCCCGAGGGGATAATGTCCCCAGTGACATTTTTTTTGGGGACATACCACTATACCACTATAGCCATAATATACCCATGATAATGCAATGATATCAGCCACTACTGGGGAATGTTACTGAATTCTCGGGACTAGAATAGATATATGATGATATACGCTGGCTAGCTGGGTATCAAAAGCGTCAGTCAAGGATGATCAGAGATTGGCAGCAGGACATTACGAAAAAAGATGGCACGTCGCGCATCGATTTGATCGGCCATGAGAAAATCGTGGTTTTCTTTCGTGAATAAATGGTGCATCTGGATATGACTCGACCATCAATTGGCAAATGTGTCACAGGTTCATTCTGTCACAAACATCAGCCATTTTGTGAGTCCATTTGGAACCCCTGTTTTTTGAGCCAGACAGCCGAGCTGAAACTGCTATTTTCACCGAGCTGAAACCAATGGAATCCAAGTATTTCAGGGAAACTGGACCTACATTGGCTCAAAAACAAAAACGACACTTTTTTGTAAAGTCTTAGGGTCCCAGTATGATGAGACCAGCAGTTGACCAGGTACACTCTGGCGGACTTTCACTACGACACAAGCGAAAATCTGAAGACTATGGGGTGACTTGGGTTGATTAGGTAGATCATTTATGTATGGGCCATGGCTTTCATAGCTCTGTGAGCAGAGGGTGAGTTTTTTTTGAATATCCATAGATAACAGGCTTGCTGCATCCCTACTACGGGTAAACCATAGCCACTTACCTCTGTATTTTCCAACAATACATTCAGGATTGTTGAGTGGATACCTATTGGGATGCACATCCAAGTAGTACCTTGCTGGTAGTCTGAAACTATAGACATGGTTTTCAACGAGCCTTGTTTTGAAGGGACCCATGAAATGGATTGTTCACCGTGATCCATTGTCGGAAAGGGGTGGTCGGTCTTCCTTCTATGCTATTTGGCTCACAATTGGATCTATTCGTCTACAAAAAGTCCCTTCTTCTTGGGAATACGGTGGTTTTTCATGGGGTGAATGGAGTAACCAACCATTTCATTGGAATATTTTGGCATTCCATGTTTTTTCTGTGCAAAAAGCATCAAACTATCGGCGACTTCCCCCTCCGCCTTTGGCGTCCTTAGGACCATGCAACAGGACATGAAGGCATGGGCCAAGGATAAAAACATCCAGGCCTTCATAGAGAGCCCAGGCTGTGTGGCTTATCAAAACCAGTAGATTCTCCGCCACAAAAATGGGGTCATTTTGCTGCGTCTCAAGGGATGGTGAGACTGGTGGTTTGGATCGAAGAAAGAGGTATCCTGATGTATCCTGTTTTCAGACGCAGCCATAAGGCCATAAGTTCGTGTGATTTTTTTGAATTAGCTCTAGCGTCTTAGTTCCCAGCGCCTTGTGAGCCTCACGATGTAGAGAAATCAAGCACTGCGCAGCCCATCCACGGCCTTTGAGGGCATTTGAAAAATGGTCGCCTCCCAATGTTTGTCTTGATCATGAGAGGTAGCCTCCCTGCAGCCAGTTGCAAACCCATTTTCCTTCTGGTATGGTTAATTCTCAGTGTATGTCAGGGGATGACATTTTCTGTTGGATCACCTAAAAGAAAGTCATACGGTTGCTCACAGGACGTTCCTTGTCGCGATTTTGGATGCAACAAATTTAGTGCCTCACCGAGACGAGACCAAAGTGTCTTGCCTGTGGGCTTCAACTTGAGCAAACTATGCTTGGCAAACTATGCCCTGGGGTTTGTGACAATACATCAACAGCATATGCTGCGAAATGGTAATCTCTGAAATTAGTTGAGGAAAACCCTTGAGTTGTCCCAGTGAATTCTCAGAAGAAAGACAGATATTACAATTTTTTGGTACATTTTAGATTTCATCAGGTTGGGCTTATGTGGTGGTATGGGTTGGTGGTTTGGGGGGTCTGGGAAATTGTGATTTTTTGTTTTTTTTGTTTGCTGGGGGTCTGGGAAATTGTGATTTTTTGTTTGCAAAGCTCGGAACGGATGTTTGCAAACAGACCTTGTTTTGGCCCTTTTTTCTCCCCCTCCTCTCCAAAAGGTGGTCTGCGGGTGTTGGACGTACATCGTCCTTGTACAGAGGCACCCGCTGACCCACCAATGTTTCTCCCCCTCCTCTCCAAAAGGCGGTCTGCAGGTGTTGGACGTACATTGTCCTTGTACAGAAACACCCGCTGACCCACCAATGTTTCCCCCCCTCCAGTCTAAAAGGCGGTCAGCGGGTGTTGGACGCACAAAGTGTCATTGTACTGAAACACCTGCTGGCCGTCAGCCCAACGTGGTCAGTGAGGCCAGCTGGTCCTGCTTGGGCTTATGTACTGGCCCTGTGCAAACACCCACTGAAATTCAGTTGTGGTCGGGCTTCCACTTCCAGTAGGCAAGCCCGTTTCTCCCAGTGCTACAATGAAAATCCCCGGGGGAGCGGCCCGAAGTTCAAGGATGAAAATCTTGCAGCGTTGCAGATGAATATGTTGGTGACACGACCCTTCGTTGTTTTGGGTCCTGCAGACTGGTGTGCTCCAATTTTTGGGTCTAACTTGACTTGTTCCTCCCCAACAGTTGCTTACCATTTGAGAAAGAAGAAATATTGACGCACTGTTACAAGCATTCTTGGGATGTCATCATGATCTTGTCTAATAACAGTTGTCTGTTGGGCATTAACTGGAAAAGAGCTCGCCAAAAAGTATCCTCAACTAAGATGGAACTGAGAGACTGGGCCTGAAAAAAAATTACTTTACTTCGTGTGATCCCCACCATGACATTTATACATTTTCTTACTGGCAAATCTTCTGGCATTCTATCTGACATATCTTCTGACATTCTATTTGACATATCTATCTGGCATATCTTCTGGCATATTTTCTGGCATTCTATCTGGCAAATCTTCTGCCATTCTATCTGGCATTCTATCTGGCATATCTTCTGGCATATTATCTGGCATTCTATCTGGCATATCTTCTGGCATATCTTCTGGCATATCTTCTGACATTCTTTCTGACCTTCTTTCTAACTTTCTTCTGCACATTCTTTGTCCCATATCTTCCTACATGAGGTCCGGCAGGGAACACTTGGCGTGGATCCTCGCGGTTGAGGTCCGGCAGGGAACACTGGGCGTGGATGGTCGTGGTTGAGGTCCGGCAGGGAACACTGGGCGAGGATGGTCGTGGCTGAGGTCCGGCAGGGAACATTGGGCGTGGATGGTCGTGGTTGAGGTCCGGCAGGGAACACTGGGCGTGGATGGTCGTGGTTGAGGTCCGGCAGAGAACACTGTGGATCGCGGGTCGCAGTTGTGACATAGTGGAGATTGCTTCTCTATCCTTTTTCGAGTTGCTCTATAGAACCAATCAAAAAAAGGATGACCTTTTTCTCCACGTCAGCGAACAGCACTGCGGGGTGGGTAGCTGGACAGCTGGAGAGTGTAGCCTCTGTCCCGTTACCCCCGGCTCGTTGGGGCGTGATGGTTGTATCTGCAGGCGGCAATTAACTCTCAGGAAATTCTTGCAAGTGGAGGATTTACTATTTCCCCACCTGCCAGGTGAGGGTTGTTAGATTTTATGTCAGTTGCCTCCTCCTCCTCCTTCTCCTTCTCCTCCTCCTCCTCCGCCTCCTCCTGCCTCGTCCTCCTCTCCTCCTCCTCCTCGTCGTCCTCGTCGTCCTCGTCGTCCTTGCTAATCTATGTCATATATTGTAGATTTTCACTCTCCTTTTTTTAAAGGTTGCCACGCGTCTAGCTGACATGGTCGCCCAGATACTCCTTGATGTTCTCGAGCCTTTCCGCATTTGGATGAATTGCGGATCCCCAAACGCGGTGTCGTCTCTTCATGTTAGTGTCCAGCTGATGGTCCTATTTTGGGGTCAGTTGTTTTCCAGATGGTGGGAGCTTTTAGATGGCCTATCCATAATGGGAAGGAGCCATTCAGCAAGATGAAAGGAAACTGTGGCCGCTGAACCACTGCAGTCCAAGACTGCCAGCACAATTTAATCCCAAGAAACCTTCGAGATGCGCATTATTTCAATGCCCCATCCAAAGAGAGCGACATATGCAGCGAAATATGAAGACCAGAACTTTAAGTATGCCTTTGTGGTTCCCAATCTTTTTTTACTTCGTCATTTTTTGGATGATCGCAGCACCCACATTTCGGGTTATTCAAACCAGAAACAGATCGGTCTCCTGGGTGATTCCGGTACAGCGCATCCAGAAAATCATCGAACGTCAATTGACAGCATGGCGCTAGCTAAAAGTGGTGATCATTATTAATTAATAATTATGGCTTGAGATCAGCGTCAGGTGAGTCAAAATTTACTTCATTCCAACGAGACCATCCATCCGTTTCCTTTTTCGTCTGCCAGAATTTGACTTGTCGCCTTGATAATGCCCCTGGGCTCAAGCAACGCATGGCTTTGGCCCCGTGGGTCAAGCACTTATGGAGGAAGCCTTGGATGACCTGGATGACTTCGATGACGAACTGGAAGAACTCTCGTGGTCATGGCGCTATGTCTCTGTGTGTTTGTTGATTCCAACCTTGAATGGCTTCATTAACGGCTACTGCTGGGCTGGATTGTCGCTGCATTATCGAGAGATGGGCTGGTCCATTGCAAGGGTCGGGACAGCATCTACTTTTGGCTTTATCTTAAGGATGGTTTGTCAGAAGATTCAGGTGCGATATGGCTTCTTGCCTTGATATGGGTCAATGTTTCAGCTCGGGAAAGCTTGTCCAAAACATGCGCCGCATTTGACAAGTTTTTACTTTTCTAGAAATTTCATTCCCACCGAAAAGAATCACCACTACGCAAAAGGTTTGACAGCATGCTGGGGATGTTGGCCAACTCTAAGAGTCAGAACATGATAGAACATGACAGTCGCAGCTGCATCTTGAGGATTTTGGGTCATGATTCCATTTGGCCTAATCCACCTGATCCTCACAATGACTGGAGTCATCTTCTTTGACCAGGAATCTTGGCTTCGCTTGCTTGGTTCTTTTTCCCGAGAGCGTCTGAGCGCAGGGTTCTTCCAATAGTGGGGGTCTGTCAAGCATCTTCTCATCTTCACATCTTCTCATCTTCACATCTTCTCATCTTCACATCTTCTCATCTTCACATCTTCTCATCTTCACATCTTCTCTTCTTCACATCCTTTCATTTTCACATCCTCACATCTTCACATCCTCACATCTTCACATCTTCTCATCTTCACATCCTCACATCTTCACATCTTCTCATCTTCACATCTGCTCATCTTCACATCTTCTCATCTTCACATCTTCTCATCCTCACATCTTCTCATCTTCACATCTTCTCATCTGGATATCTTCTCATCCTCACATCCTCACATCTTCACATCCTCACATCTTCACATCTTCTAATCTTCACATCCTCACATCTTCTCATCTTCTCATCACATTCTCTCTTGCCTGTTGCTCTCTTGCCCTCTTGCTCTCTTGCCCCCTTGCTATCTCCTTCTTTTCTATTTCTCTCTTGAAGGCGCGCAACGAGACGGCACGAAACGCAACCCTTTCGCACGAAATGAGCTTTGATCGCCAAAAACTGAGGTAACATTGCGATTTCCGGGTTCCCGTCGCAACCCTTTCGCACGAAATGAGCTTTGATCGCCAAAAACTGAGGTAAAATTGCGATTTCCGGCATCCAATCGCAACGCTTTCGCACGACATGAGGTTCGATCGCCAAAAACTGAGATAAAAAACGATTTCAGGGGTCCGGTCTCTGTGCGTAACAGTGTTTGTGTGTAAAAGCGTCTGTGTGTAAAAGTGTTTGTGTGTAAAAGCGTCTGTGTGTAAAAGTTTCTCTGTGTAAAAGCTTCTGTGTGTAAAAGCGTCCGTGTGTAAAAGCTTCTGTGTGTAACAGTCTCCGCGTGTGAATGTGTTTGTGTAAAAGTGTCTGTGTGTAAAAGCGTCTGTGTGTACAAGTGTCTGCGTGTAAAAGCGTCTTTGTGTAAAACTCTCCGGGTGTGAAGGTGTGTGTAAAAGCGTCTGTTTGTAAAAGCGTCTATGTGTAAAAGGGTCTGCATGTAGAAGCTTCTGTGTGTAAAAGCCTCTGTGTGTAAAAGTGTCTGTGTGTAAAAACGTGTGTGTGTGTGTGTAACAGTCGTTGCGTGTGAAAGCCTTTGTGTAAAAGTGTCTGTGTGTAAGAGTGTCTGTGTGTAAAAGCGTCTGACAGTAAAAGTGTCTGCGTGTAGAAGCGTCTGTGTGTAAAAGTCTCTGGGTGTTTGTGTAAAAGTGCTGTCTGTAAAAGCGTCTGTGTGTAAAAGCGTCTGTGTGTAAAAGCGTCTATGTGTAAAAGGGTCTGCTGTAAAAGCTTCTGTGTGTAAAAGCCTGTTTGTGTAAAACGTCTGTGTGTAAAAGCCTCTTTGTGTAAAACGTCTGTGTGTAAAAGCCTCTTTGTGTAAAACGTCTGTGTGTAAAAGCCTCTTTGTGTAAAACGTCTTTGTGTAAAAGTGTCTGTGTGTAAAAGGGTCTGTGTGTAACAGTCTCTGCGTGTGAAAGTGTTTGTGTAAACGTGTCTGTGTGCAAAAGTGTCTGTGTGTAAAGGCGTCTGTGTGTAAAAGTGTCTGTGTGTAAAAGTGTCTGTGTGTAAAAGCGTGTGTGTGCGTGGAACATCTGAAGAGATGTAAAACTTCTAACCGTTTTCGATGTTTCATGTTTCATTTTGATTTTGCACTACGATTTTCACATTTACTTTCAGCAGGGGGCCACCGGGGTCCCGGGGGGGTCGGTGGCCAACGAAGACACCCCCCCGGGACCCGTGTAAACGTACCTGCGTTTTAGCTGAAGTGGTTTTGCACGTACGATGCATTCCACACCAATCATTCGAGAAGTTGTTTCTGAGCAAGCGATGTAAAACCTCTAATCTGTTGAATGTTAGGGACTTATATATATATACACTTTAGGGTAGGTTTCATCTCATTTCTCATGTTCATTCCAGGCTTAGGTCATCCTTTTCCTTTAGGTAGGCTTGTTAGGTCCAGGTTTTGTATATATATATATATAATTACACTACAAGGGAAACTGACTGCGTCATGTCAACCAATCTCTCCTGTTAGGTTTAATTGAAGTGTTTTTGCACGTCCGATGCATTCCACATCAGTAATTCGATAAGATATTTCTGAGCAAGTGTGTGATTCATGCTGGATTCGTCAAGGTGGCATGAACCCCTCGGGGAAAGCCTTTCTAGGCTAATGTTTGACACGTTGAAACGACCTCTGAATTTACACTTTTGAATTAGTAATTCGTTTAAGATGTTTAAGTAAAGTGAAACAGCTGGCCATTTTTTCGTGTTTCACCCGTCGGTCGAAGTGTTGAACTGTGTGCCGCCGTGCCTGGCTTCACCTTTTTGACTCAGTTAGTGAATGCGGAATTTACACTTTTGAATTAGTAATTCGTTTAAGTAAAGTGAAACCGCTGGCATTTTTTCGGGTTTCACCTGCCGGTCGATTAGTGTTGAACAGCTGGCCGCTGTGCGGGCCTCACCCTTTTTTGCATGGCAGGCATCAGGACATGCTTTAGGTGCGGTCCTCTTTCTTTTAGTGGTGCACGTAATTCAGGGGTTGAACACGTAAGCCGTCCATAGGGGTGAATTGAATCCAGGCCGTTGAGCCTAACAAGGGGAAAAATGCACGTTTATGTGGATGCATCATTTTCATTAACTAGATCCCCATTGGTCCCTTATTTCATGTGTGCTTCCCCTCTCTAGGTTAGGTTTGGGTCCTTCGCGTTCCTAGGTTGGCTTTGGCTCTCGCCTTGTAGGTTGTGTCAGGCGCTTCCGTCCGCCCCCCCTTCTCTGGTTGGTTTTTTGATCCGTCGTCCGTCCGCTTTTTTCTTTTTCCTTGCCTTTTCAGGGTCCGCCCGTTCCGGGCTAGGTGTGTTGGTGTGTGTGTTTGCTCCTTCCTTCTTCTTTTGCGTTCCCCTCTTCGCGTCCTGGTTAAGTAATTTTCATCTCATTTTCATCGTCATCCCATTTTCATCTTTCCTTCATCTTCACCTTCATCTCATTTGTCGGGACCTTAAAACGCCTCGCGGCAGCGAGGTGTGTGTGGAACATCTGAAGAGATGTAATACCTCTAATTTGCTGAATGTAGGGAATATGTATTTTTATACTTTAGGGTAGGCTTCATCTCATATACTCATGTTCATTCCAGGCTTAGGTCATCCTTTTCCCTTAGGTAGGCTTGTTAGGTCCAGGTTTTGTATATATATATATATGTATATATTTATAAATAACTAGCGGGAAGCCTCGCGGCAGCGGGACGTGTGTGTGGAACATCTGAAGAGGTGAAGAACTTCTCTCGTTTTTTCGCTTTAAGCAGGGGCATGTGAATATATATATATATATACACACTTTAGGGTAGGTTTCATCTCATTTCCTCATGTTCATTCCAGGCTTAGGTCATCCTTTTCCCTTAGGTAGGCTTGTTAGGTCCAGGTCTTGTATATATATATATATATGAATAAACAGCGGGAAAAAAGCCTCGCGGCATCGGGGCGTGTATGTGGAACATCTGAAGAGATGAAGAACTTCTTTCGTTTTTTCGCTTCAAGCAGGGGGATGGTGATCCATTGAAAAAAGCCTTGCGGCAGCGGGGCGTGTGTGTGGAACATCTGAAGAGATGTAAAACTTCTAACCGTTTTCGATGTTTCATGTTTCATTTTGATTTTGCACTACGATTTTCACATTTACTTTCAGCAGGGGGCCACCGGGGTCCCGGGGGGGTCGGTGGCCAACCGGGGTCCCGGGGGGGTCGGTGGCCAACGAAGACACCCCCCCGGGACCCGTGTAAACGTACCTGCGTTTTAGCTGAAGTGGTTTTGCACGTACGATGCATTCCACACCAATCATTCGAGAAGTTGTTTCTGAGCAAGTGATGTAAAACCTCTAATCTGTTGAATGTTAGGGACATATATATATACACTTTAGGGTAGGTTTCATCTCATTTCTCATGTTCATTCCAGGCTTAGGTCATCCTTTTCCTTTAGGTAGGCTTGTTAGGTCCAGGTTTTGTATATATATATAATTACACTACAAGGGAAACTGACTGCGTCATGTCAACCAATCTCTCCTGTTAGGTTTAATTGAAGTGTTTTTGCACGTCCGATGCATTCCACATCAGTAATTCGATAAGATATTTCTGAGCAAGTGTGTGTGTGTAACATCTGGATAGATGTAAAACTTCCTTCCTTTTTTCTTCCCTCTCCTCCCTTTGTAAATAATGCAGGGGGCCCATGGGCACTTGGATGGCATGGGCCAACGAAGACCCATCCAAGTTGCTGTGCAAACGTACCTGCAATTTTATTTTCCGATCGACATGGCACGAGGCTAAGCCGAGAACCCCAACCACAACCATTTTTTTCTACACGGTTGCCACAATCTGTGTTTTCGCCGAAACCATGTCGAATCAGGTCATGAAGATCATTCAGGAGAACTTCCATTATTCGTAGGGTTCGTCGTAAATTAAGTTGTTTCACATCTAATTTGCATGTTACAGGATTCAGTTCCTGCCGGATCTATTCATAGATCCATTCTTATCTAGTGTGATTTCCATGGTTGTTCCGACAGGGTGCCATGGAGCCATTTGAGGCAACCCTATTTGGGGTGAATGAAGACTGAACTGACTTCCGAATTTACACATTTTAATCTAGTAATTCGTTTAAGTAAAGCGAAACAGTCGGCCTTTCGGTTGTGCACCGTTTTTGGGGATTCTCGCTGCTCCGGCTGTCCCTTGAGACCCTTTGAGAAATGCATTCCTTACAGAGTGAAGCCGTTCCGAACTGCCAGAAACTTCATTTTTTACTACTGCAGCTCGCGCTTTTGAAGTTCAACATGACATGTGAGACAACAGGCAACAGGCATGTCCTTTTCCTGCAGGTGTGGTCTCTTTGGTCTCTGGTGAGGTTAAACATATTGTGCACCTAATTCGCTGGAACTTGAAAGCCGTATATGCCAATTGGGGCAAGACTTGACCACGGTCCCGGAAAGGGAATAACGCACGACTTCTAGGTAGTTAGGAACTGAGTCCTGTTTGGGGCCCTGGGTCCCAATTAATTTTGTTGTTTCTTTTTTCACCAACTAGTCCCCATTGGTCCCTATTCACCCTCCTGCTGGCTTCTCCGTAGTGTGTCGTTGGGTTTAGGTGTGTGCTCTGGTTTTGTCAGGTCCGTTTCGCCGTGTAGGTTGGTTCCGGAGGTCCGTCTGTTCCCCTCCCCCCCCTGCGCTGTTTTTGGCCGTGGCCCGTCGTGTGTCCTCTTTTTTTCTTCCTCTTGCCTTTCAGGGTTTCCCCGGCTTTGCCGGTGTGTGTGTGTGTAACATCTGGATAGATGTAAAACTTCCTTCCTTTTTTCTTCCCTCTCCTCCCTTTGTAAATAATGCAGGGGGCCCATGGGCACTTGGATGGCATGGGCCAACGAAGACCCATCCAAGTTGCTGTGCAAACGTACCTGCAATTTTATTTTCCGATCGACATGGCACGGGGCTAAGCCGAGAACCCCAACCACAACCATTTTATTTTTACACGGTTGCCACAATCTGTGTTTTCGCCGAAACCATGTCGAATCAGGTCATGAAGATCATTCAGGAGAACTTCCATTATTCGTAGGGTTCGTCGTAAATTAAGTTGTTTCACATCTAATTTGCATGTTACGGATTCAGTTCCTGCCGGATCTATTCATAGATAATTCTTATCTAGTGTGTGTAAAAGTCTGTGTGTGCAAAAGCACTCAAAATGACCGCACTGTGCGGCGCTCAGAATTCGATGCGTGAAGACACTCCAAATTATCCAATCACTGGCTGGCCCGTGTGAGCTGCCCGCCCAACTTGCCGAGATATAGTTTCGCAGCTTTAAGGTGGCAATCAGTAATATCTTATAGCAACAGTAGCACAACCAGAGCTGTCTGAGCGTGCTGCATCTGTCGCGGACTCAGGTTCCACGTGTGTTTTTTGCTTCAGTTCGTTTCAACTATGTTTGGGCAGTATCTGTGTTCAAAACTGTCAGACTGTGACTGCATCCGGCTGCATTTACTATGTGTTTTTCATGGGACATGATCGAAGTTGTTGTTCATTGTGATTTTTTCAGCCATGCAGCAGTTCTGTAGCACAACCAGAGCTGTCTGGGCGTGCTGCATCTGTCGCGGACTCAGGTTCCACGTGTTTTTTTTTTTGCTTCAGGTCGTTTCAGCTATTTTTGGGCAGTATCTGTGTTCAAAACTGTCAGACTGTGACTGCATCCGGCTGCATTTACTATGTGTTTTTCATGTGACATGATCGAAGTTGTTGTTCATTGTTATTTTTCCAGCCATGCAGCAGTTCTGTACCGTTTCCGCCTGAGGCACTCACCATTTGGATGGTGGGAAGCTACACATTCTAGCTTTGGTGCAGAAGGTCAGGGACGCAGGAATGCCATTGCACGCAGGGTGATTCAAATCAGTAATATGGTTACGCTCTTCCACGAAATATGTGATAAGACAGAAACACGCACAGACACACCGTGAAAACACTATCAAAACATCAGAGAAACTGCTGACTTCATCGAAGCTGTTGATGCTCCTCAATTTTCAAGGCATGGAACACATTTTTGGTTGTGGCTCCAAAGACGTCACTGGCTTGGAAACGTTTGTGCTGATGTGATTCGTGTGTGCGTCTGTTGGATTCAGGAGAAACGGTGTAAATTTTCAGGAGAAACGTGTGTGCGTCTGTTGTTGCTTTTGCGCATGTAGTTGCATGAATTGATTTCATTTTTCATCCTAGATGCATTAGTGGGTAGCAGCGCATATAGAAGCATCTCTCACATTAATTCTTGTGTTTGTTGCTTTATCGGATTTATCGGTGCTCACTTCTCAGACATTCTTCTGTTGGTTAAACCACCCTGGAGGCAGCTCGACTCGGCGGCGGCGCCCACATCGTTGGACGTGACAGCTGTCCATCTCAGCTGTGTCTCGCTGGCGTCGGCGCTGTTGATACAATGAATGAACACAAGTCAACCCATACAATGATTGCTGAGGTGGCCACGACAACGATGACTTCGCTGTGTGTGTGGAACATCTGTACAGATGAAAAACTTCTTTCTGTTTTTTGTGATTCCACCTCTAATCATACGCAGGGGGGTGCAGAGCACAGTGGAAACTGCACCCAACGAAGCTATCCACTTGTGCTGGAAGCAGAGTCTGATCAACTCTGTGTACCTGCAGAACTTTTTCGTATGGCAAGGGGCTAAGCCAAGAACCCCAACAACATCTTCATGTTTACACGGTCGCCGCAATCTGAACGTTTTTTGGATGTTATTTCACTCATGGTCAACAATGATGACTTCGTATTCCATTGCGATTTTGGGACTGTTGTCATGGTATTGTTTGTCTTCTCGGAGTACCTTCTATTGGCCGACTAATTCATCTAGGATTGTTGTTTTCATGATTAATTTGCACGTTACAGGACTCAGTTCCTGATGGATCTCTTAAAAGATCCAATTTTGTCTAGTGTGATTCCTATGGTGGCTCCGACATGGTGCCATAGGGCGATTGGAGGCAACCCCTTTGTGGGTGACTGAGGACAGACTTGACTTCCGAATTCACACATTCTAACTTGGTAATTCATCTAAGTAAAGCGAAACAGTTGGCCTTTCCGTTATTCTGTTTCTTGTGCAGTCCTGCTGCTCCGGCCGTCCCAGTGAATCTTACGGAATGCATTTCTGCCAGTGTGAAGCCAGTCCGAACTACCAGAAACCTTGTTTTTTCGCTGCAGCTCAAGCTTTTGAAACGACACATGACCATGAAGGATGTTGCAGGCAGGCACATGCCTTTCAGGTGTGGTCTTTCTTGCTTTTAATGGTTTTCTGGTGAGGTTGAATATATCGTGCATCTAATTCGACGGAACTTGAGCAGCTGTTTATGCCATTGCGGCACGACTTGACAACCGTCCCGGCAGGGAATAACGCACGACCTCTTTTGTTTGGACTGAGTCCTGTGTAGGTTTTCTGATCAACATATTCTCATTTCCAATTCGACTTGATCGCAATGTACCCGTGGCCTCATCCTACGGCCTCTTGGCCCACTACAACGACATCGACGCCTACGGCTTCTTCCTGGCCACCTACATCTCACACGGGTTCTACTACGTCGTTCTCAACCAATTCAATGCCATGGTCCATGCCACCTATTTCCTCCAACCCACCACAAGCTCTTCCTCATGCAGTACATCTTCATGACAATTTTCAGAACCAACCCAATCCACTCCCCACGACGGCACCTTCATCAGGCACCATGGAACACTTTTTTGGCCAACCTTCACTACTCCACTCACCATGGCATTCAATGACATCTTCAACAAGCCCTACCAGTCAAACATTTCCACCAACATGCCCTACGCCTGCTGTCCACCATGTGGTTCCTACGGCACATGCAGTACCTGTTCATTCGCATCCTTGTGCAACATCATGCCCTCCATGTCGACCTTCCGGTACACCAACATTCCCATTGCCAACATCGTCACCACCCACATCACTTCCGAGCACACCAATGACATCCGGACCTACTACCACCAATTTTGAGTCCAACATTTGTCAACCTCCTCAACATGCATTTCCGACTTCATCACCATCGGCTCCAACTTTGCCAGTCACTACTACCACTGCCACTCCATCTCATCCTATCCCCCCTGCGACTCCCAAACACACGGCAATCTAGGCTGCCCCTAGACGCCCAGACAAGACCAGCGCCCCGCTCCTCGGCCAGAAGGTCCACCTCCTGCCAAATCACCACAGGATCGTCACCATCACGAACTCACTACGTTGGGCAATACCACTCGTGAACTTGCAGAATCAGTTCGTTAGATCCAACAACAACAACAACAAATCATTCTCCAATCACAGCGGTTTCAACAACTTCAGTAGACTTCGGCTATAACCACTCCTCCAACACCTATTCCCACCGCTCCTCAACCTCCATCTACCACCAGACAAACAGTGCCATCCATCAGGATTCCGTCACGTACACCACCAGCAGAGGACACACTTCAACGCTCTCGCCGATCCAGATCTCGTCGCCGTTCCCCTTCTCGCCGATCACACCATCGCCGACTTAAGGTCACGCAGCTCGTCCTCGTTCACCACTTCTTCGACATCGATCTTCGACACAAAATCCCAAGAGTCGCCGCACTCCTTCACCTTATCGCCGACGATCTCCAGCCAGACCCTATACCCCGCGACAACGCCAAAAACCCTTGGATCCTTTTGATCGCAGCAGATCTCCTCATCGAAGTGCAATTGTGTTGACTCCTGCGGCCAAGACCACGGAGCCCAACGTTGTCCGTGGGTCAGACATTGACGACACCTGGGGCCCTTGGCCAAAAAAGAAAACTCCAGCTCCTCGACCATCTTCCCCACAACGCTTATCGATCGCCTCGGGATCCCAGCCACCGTTGGGGGCAGTATCATGTCGACTTCCAGATGGGGACACAGACAACAGTGACATGGACACCTTCCGCATTGGCGACTATGAGACCGGCGACATTGGGGTGGAAGAGCTAAAAGCCGCTGCGGAGGACCCCAACAGAGTCAGATGCGTAGCAGAGCTCCCTCCAACTCACTCCATTACATTGAAGGAGGACCTGACCCGTGAAGAACATCAACGTTTCAACAGTTTTATCGACGAGATGTTCAATCAGTTGGCCAAACCCTACACCAATGAATCAAACGAGACGATCTATATCCGTGCCGATCGGGCCACTGTTCAGAACATAGCTCGATGCTACGCCAAAGCCAATCTCCTGGACCTCAACCTCGCCCGTCAAACCCGGGGCTATTTCATCGAACCGGAGAATTTACTGACCATCACGGTCCCCACAGGCCTTCCACCCAAAGCTGCATTCAAAGGTGAATTCTCAGGGACTTTTGCCAGTTTTCACAAAGCAAGTTGGGAAGCTGTCGCAAAAATACTGGTGGAAAATTGTATCCGCCCAGCAAGCTGGAGTAGAAATGAACAAGGCATCCCGAACCAGTATCCTTGCTACGGTTTTTTCGGCTACTCCTGTGAAATCAATGACCCCAATGACCTACCACAGTGGCCGATCAAGATCTGCACCTCCAACCTCTACAAGGTAGGCAAGGGCCAGCTTCCTTCAGGACTGATTTCTACCTGCAAAAGTCCGAAACTAACCCGCTTCGGATCGGGTGGAAACTGCCAACTTCAGCGCATGTGTGCGATACAAGGCATTGCTCGCAGGAAAGAAGGGCCAACAGCTATGAACTCGAACTGCGCATCGGTATCCTACGTGGCATCAACTCACCAGGTATTATGGCCAGGTCTTTTCACCAAAATCCCCACCGCAGAACCGACGACTGGTCCCGCTTCCTCGGCTGCGAATGACACTCGTGAACCTACTTCTGCCGCGACACCAGCTCTGCCCTCCACAACGGAACCCAACACATCATCTACAACTCACGGTCCTGCCACAACATCACACCACCACCTTCGTGACCGTCACCAACGACACCATGCCCATACCGAGGAGGAACGACGCTTGCAACATATTGCGCAGCGAGAACATCACCGCGAAGCCTACACCGGCTACAACCAGAACTGACGATACCGGTCCTCGAACTACGCTCGTCAGTATGAAGGACAATCTCGAGAATACCATCGTGAAGGTGCTTCTGGTTACTACTCTTCGTATCGCGATTCCTCCCGACGAAACTGGTGATCAGGATCTGTGAGATTAGCCATTTTGCGTTGCTAATTTTGGAGTAACAATGCTTCTCCCGCCAAGCAACAATATTGAGCCTCGCATCTTCCGGAAAAATAGAATTCTCTGCGGTTCGGTGCATTTCTGAGATTTTTGAGACTTTTCATCTCCGGGCTACATCACCCGGATGGAAAACCTAATCTGTAACGAACAAATGGAATATGGCTGGGGCTAAGCCAAGTACCCCTACTCCAACTGGAGTTTTCCGTTCGTCACTATGGCTGGGGCTAAGCCAAATACCCCAATATATATCCATTTTTGTATTTTCCTCAGCGTATATTGGCTCATTTTGATCGACTTGGTCTACGCTGGTATTCTCCGTCATGGCGTCCCAGGACCACATCTCTCAGTTTGCACAACCATCCCAGTTGATTCCAGCATCTCAGCCAGATCGTTCCCGAACTCCTCGACGACAGCACCAAGAATGGCACCACCAGATTCCCACCTTTCGCGGACCAATGCACTACGCAATGGCCACACCCAGACCAATGTGGAACAACTCCATGCCACCACAACCACCACCAAACCCGCCCGTGCAGCTCCCCTGGACTTCATCACAGTCACTTCACTCTCGCCATCCATTCCCACCGGCACCTCCGGCACTACCACCTGTACATCCCGGCCACAATCCATTTACACCACAACGCTGCTGTACTACCACTCCAAAGTCTCCACCATCGAACTCACCACCTATGGGCATTTCTCCAATCCGCCAAGGATATGTGTGCTCAGACCTTGTGAAATTCCACCGGTGGATTCATGGAAACCAGATGTTGACGACCACGACACGTCCAAGGTGAATGGTTTGGACTTCCCTGCCACTATTCGTCAAAGCAAATTCTCAGGCTTCAAAGACATCGAGGGCATGGATCCATTACAAGTCCCTCTGTGGAAATTCCTTTACCAGGGTCTTCAAAATACTTGGCTTCGTCGAATTGCTTATATGGAAGGGAAACTTTTGTGCTTCCATTCGACAACATTGGAACCACGGTTTTCGTTGCCGAGTTGGTCAGCCAACCTCGAACCAGGAACATCGATTTGGACAAACTGGCTGCCTTCAAATTTCGAAACTCAGGCCACAACATCCCTCAGAAAGAGGCTACACAACTCATGGCCAAGGAAATTGCCCAGCTGATGCAATCATGGCTACCGACTCAACCAGTGGCCGATGCTACCAGTCAACAACGTATTTTGGAACTCGAGGCTGAGCTGGCAAGTGAAATCTGCCTCTGGCCACGCCGCTCCTGCACCCTCCGAGACCCCTGGCACCTCTTCGACTCCTATTGGACGCGCTCTTTAAGGTCAACAAGCTCCTTCAACCACGTTTGACCCATCCTGCTTGCTGGTCTCCCCTGGATCAGTCAACCCATGGCTTGTGGAAAACCAACCATCTTCCTTGACTGACACCCAGTACAAAAAATGGTTGAAGGACTTGAAAGTCCCTCAACACAAAATGGAGACCCTGGAAAACAGTTTGACAAGGTGACGCAATGGTGGAATGAACAACCTGACGAGTCGGCAGCCACCATCCAGAGAGCCAGTGTGGCGATGGGAGTCGACGCTCGAAAAATGAAGAATGCGACGACAGATGAAATTGTCCTCAAGGTCATGACGGTCGCCATGCTGATGAGCTCCTGACTAGCCGGCCATCTGAATTCTCCGGACTCAAAAGCAGTCCGAATTATCACGAAAGCTAGCGTCAGCTAGCTGGAGTCTTCTTGCTTTAGCAACTAAAGCAAGTATTGGGGGGGGCTGCTCAAGGACATCACGTGATTTTTCACGTGAAAGGCCCCCCCCTCCCCCCACCACCACCACCACCACCACCATCATCATCATCATCATCGTCATCATCATCGCCACCACCACCATCATCATCATCATCATCATCGTCATCATCATCGTCATCATCATCGTCATCGTCCTCGCGATCGTCCTCGTCATCATCATCATCATCATCATCCATCATTCATCATTCATCATTCATCATTCATCATTCATCATTCACCATTCACCATTCACCATTCATCATCATCATCATCATCATCATCATCATCATCATCATCATCATTCTCATCATCGTTATTCAATTACAATTTATCATTATTGGCAATTATTGGCATTATCACGAAAGCTAGCGTCAGCTCGCTAGAGTCTTCTTGCTTTAGCAAGTATTCCGGGGCCCCCCAAGGACATCACGTGATTTTTCACGCGTAAGGCCCCCCCCCTGCCCCCTTCCCCATATATATCATTGTTATATATCATATATCATATATTATTGTTGCATCCTCGTTGGGACGAACAATGCCGCGACACGATGATGACAGTCCCTCCGCAACTCACCTCTTCCCTTCCTTCTTTCTCCTACCCCGCTAGCTTTCGTCATCCACCCCCGGCCTCAAGTGCGAGACCTAAATATCGCCCATTCTTGTATTTTGTCGTTGGCTTTGATTACCCATGTTACTTTGTCATTTGTTCTTCGCTTTTCGGATGATTCAGAGTGTTTTGATGGGCCAGTACGTTCTTCTGCACCCCCGGAGTAATTCGAAGCTGCGAGCTTTACTCAACGGTACACCATTTCGGCGACTGTTTCTTTGTACGTCTTGGGAGGAATTGGCGTCTTCCCTCCAATGTTTCAAACAAGACAACGCTGTTTATGTCTGGTTTTCCCACATTGCGAACTTCCAACCAAAATTTTACATTGGCTCCACTTCTTCTTTTGTTCTTTGTCGTGAACATTCCCGATTCCGGAAGTTCTTGCAAGTGCAACAGAACAAGTTTGTTCTCGCCGAAGTGGCTTTGCGATTTTGGTGCCGTTACGACAATTTCTGGATGTGGTCAGTGTTGCCTATATATACACTGACAAATCAAACTTTTGGGCTTTGGAGCAAGCCTTAATTCAATTGTGGCAACCTCGGCTGAATACGCCGTTCATTTATCAATTTTTCAATTGCCGCAAAGGACTCATCACGAGATCCAAATTTTCCAACTCGCGCCAGTTCGGAACTTTTTCGTTATGGCAAAAGCTTCGGTGGACGTCCACACCTCAACATGTTCGTCGAGCTCTTCACAGTCCTCTTTTCCATCGACGAATGCAATTGTGGGAAACCACCCAAGACCTTGGCAGCAATTCCATAAGGCGATTCCACATGGAGAAGAAAATCCGGTCCAACGAAATCGGACATCAAGGTTGCTACTTCATCCGTCGCCTTGCCAACAACCTTGGTGAACCTCAAAGATCCTACGCCATCAACGCAATTGACAGAGCTCTCAGATTCTGGAAGGCAAAACCAGTGCGACGACCTGTTCCCCTTCGTGCACCATGGCTACTTTCACCAACTTTGGAAATGAGACCTGACAAAGATGCTTGCCTCACATGTCCATTCTACAAGACACTACATGGTTTCTCTTCAACCACCGTCCACGGGCATCGTCTTCATCAAGTTCCCTTCTGTTCTGGATAGTCTATGCAACCACAAAGAGCACGCAACCAGATGGGCTGACGATGAAACCCCTACATGTACTTGCTCAGGCATGCGAGGTTTTTCGAAACACCCAGTTCCTGAAGACCAACATATCATTCTGGACGGCGACTCCTTGCACTTTGACGACAAGCCTTTGACATCTATTGCCACGGGATCACTTGAAAACAAAATCTTCCCACCTCACAAAGAGATCTCAACGTCACTTGGGGAGGCTGTGACATCGTGGGCAAAGAAAAAATCACTTCCATCAGTTCCCCGTCAAACATTGGCTGACCTTTGGGACCGGTCTTGGCAGCGACGCGTTGCCCTCTTACAAGATCACATCACTCACAAGCACAATGTCAGATTCCAACAACTCTTCAACAATGCTGTGTTCCACAATGAGGACAAACGAGCTACATCACTCAGAATATACTGTCCGTGTATTTACTATGAATACCTGTCGAACACCTTCGGAGACTCCCAGGTTTTTCGGAAAGTGGACGCCAACCCCTCGGAAGTGATCAACCACACCATCACCGAGATCACCAAGACGTTCGGCAAGACCTACCCATGGGCACTGGGATCTGGCAGGGACCTTCCAAACGCCTATGTCCTCCCCAAAAGGAAAAAGCATTTTCGCTCTGGAAGACCAATTGTGAGTTTTTTCCCAGCTCCTTTTCGACCTATGTTGAATTGCATTGCGAAGTTGATCTACCAGTTATTGCCAAAGGCCTTTCCACACAATTTGGCGAAGGGCGATGTCTTCGACCTCATTCAATACCTCAAAGCATCGGACTTCGACGCGTCACCCACCCCACAGATCTACAACCAGGATCTGGCCGGCTTCTTTATCAGCATAGACACCGACAGGTTCATCGACAGTTGGCATCTTACTCTTCAATACCTTTCCGCCACCATGAGCACCAACCCGGATGAGATCCTCTCCGTCAAACCGACGGTTGGCAACACGGCTGGGGATGTTGTCGAAGGACGCACCTACCGCACTTTGAATGTAACCCGAAAAATCTACATTCGCGATGTTGAAGCCATCATCCTCATGTCCCTCAAGATGACCCAGTTTTCCATTGGCACTTCGGTCTATGAACAAATTCGTGGCTCTCCGATGGGCTCTCCACTGAGCCCGGCCCTTTGCCTCATGGTCGTGGTTCTACCCGAGGAAATCTGGTTTCGGACATTTGCCAGTACCTTGACGTCCATGGACCTAACCTCTCGACTTCTTCGCTACGTGGACAACCGACTTTGCCTCATTGACCCTGTATGGCATCTAGAACCCGCGTTTGCAACCTTCCTACACCCAGAGTTCTATGGCAAACCTATCATCTTGGAGACTGAACCAGATCAAGAATTTCTGGGCTTTTGCATTGAGTTTGACCCGTTCGCACTACGATACAGCCCGCCTCGCGATTTCAACCAAGTCATGGCTCCTTTTTCCGCCTCCCCACTTGAAGTGCAACTTTCTGGATTCGTTTCGCGAATGTTCTTGGTCGCCCAATGCGCGCACCCAAGATCCGAACAGCCCTGAGGTTTTGCTGCACTGCATCGGTTGTATAGCTCGGCTGGTTTCCACGATTCAGATTTGACGGCGGCTGCGAAGCCAATCCGACGTTACATGCACCTTAAGCTGTGGTAAAAAATTGTTGTGTGTATCAGAACCTTCAGTGATCTTTCAGGCCTTGAGCAACTCAGGTCAACTGGCTTTTCAATGATATTTGCTGCGTTTTAGTTTTTGAGACACGGACCTCCCTTGACTCGTTTACCTCACAGCAGCCATGGCATCTTCTCCTTCGTTGACAACCATTCCTCTTCATGAACCTGTTTTTCAGCAATTTCTACATGATGTTCACCATGCCTATCTTCTTTTGCATCGTGCAATGTCTCTACTACCTCCTACGTTGATACCGAATATTGAGCCAACACCTTTACCAAGCACAGGGGTATGGGATCAACCTCCCGGTTTTCCGACGAAACCAATGCCTACATTGACGCTGCCCCGCTGCCTCCACCGGACCTAGCGGAGGAAGATGACTTCATGCAGGACCTCATCGAGTACAACCTGCCTCAGCTTCATCAACATTTGGAAGCACCGGTCCCCAAGTCGGTCCCTACACCGCCGAAGTTCTCTATGGCATCCTCCAACAGCCCAAGAAAGCGAACCTCCAGAGCGCGCCCAAAGCTCCGAGCAAACGCCCTCGAACAGCTTCGAAATCATTGGATGGCTCAACCAGCCCTCCTCCGGTCTGGACGGACGAAGACAAGAAACTTCTTCGAACGCTCAAATCCGATGAGAAAGCTCGATATTCGTGGAAGGTCATCGCCGGCAAGCTTGACAAACCGGAGCCTGATGTCAAGATTATGTGGAACTACCTCAAGACTCGACTGGGCTAGCCGAACCAGATGATAGACCATCTCATCAAGATTCCCCCAAACGTCACAAAAAGGTTGGCAGCTTCACTCAATTTTCGTTCATTCAGTCACACCTTATTCATTCGCTTCGGGTCTTCGGTATTTGTTCGTTGTGGATTATTATGAGGCTTGTCTTTATTGACCATACTTTGACCTGTATTACTGTATTACACATATTAACACCTTTCTGGTCCCGTTCACCCCAGCGTGATCAGCATACCACCTCCTCCAGACCTTCACCTTTCTTCCGACCTCCAGGATGGCAACCGCCAGTTCCCCAATCCCACCGACCAATCATCCTGCAAGTTGACCTAAAACCGATGCAACAGCTGGCACTTCGAGATCCTTACTACAACATTCTGAGCCCTCAAGTCGCGGGCAACTTATCCACAGAAGAATACGACAGCCTTTTTCAAGCCTACAAGGTGATTTACCCGGAATATGCCTCTCGACACTATTCAGCGTTGGACCACGGATTTCTATCCATAGCTACGGACCAGGGCAACCAGATGCTGGACCAACCCCGTCACACCATTCTGGACATCCTCAACTGGCACTACCCATCATGGAAAACTCATCAACATGTCTATGCTCCTCCAGGCCGCGTCACGGAAACCCAGCCGATTTTTCCTCATCCGGATGCCTCGGAAACTGGCCTCGTGGTTCGTGTTGAAAGCATTCCTCGCGGACATCCATTCTTTTCTTCAAATGCAGCTGGTGAACAATGCACCCTGAGACACAGGCGTACAACATCGCGGGAAAAGCTAGCTCGACATGTGCGACTTTAACGTTGATACCATCTTATTCCTTTATTCAGTTGAGTGATTTTCATTCCTCCTATTCATGAATCTGTACCGCCCTGCGACATTTTCAGGCTCCGAATTTTCTTTGCCGTATCTTTTCGAGACATTTATTAGTATGGCTCAACCTCCATATTTTATGGATGATCATGGCGACCACCGACTAGACCTGATACCACCTTCGACCTTGGATGTGAACAACCCCTCTGGTGGCGACCCATCATCAATGTCATATATACCTCGAGCTACTCGTTCAGCTCCTCGAGCTCACATCGTCCACACCATCGACGTCAAGAAGATTACATACCCCTTGTCGACACGTCCTGACGAACTTTGGATCCTTGAGATCAACCAAGATGGCCTCGAAACGTGGCGCTCCATTGAATCTTTCCTGCAGAACTTGAATCTTACCCAAGATCATCGGATCCTACACGCAGTTGCAAACCAATGGCGTATTCACTACGACATTCAACCCTCCTCAACCACCCCTACATCCGATTCAAATCATCCAGTGCTACCTCATCCCGAACACTCCAATGTCCGTTTTGGACAACCAGTTTCTGCGATCCCGGACCACACCTACATTTTGCAAGCATGCTGGGGACGATCGGCCAACCACCACTCTCAAGGACCCCCTACTTCGTTATACTGGCCTCCTACCCGTACTATACGCCTCCAACATCACCTACACGACCTGCTTTGGGACATCCTGCTACAACATCATCCAGACCAACCACATCACACCATCCTGATCTTGCACCTGATCGTTCTGGACTGAGCAGCAATGCCGACATGTCCGATTCGAGTGTATGAATATTAGATGGACCTTGCTGGTATCCTAGAAAACAAAAGTGCGTTTGCGTATCAATTCCTGTATCGGGTCTTCCATGTCATATTGCTTGACGTATTCGTTGATATTTTTTGACGCCGCAGACATTTGAAAAGACTTGGCATCCTACCTTTCTATAAGCAATGGCGCCAAAAGGACATGGGCATCATCCTTACCGGCTGACTACCACTGTGGAAACTCCGAGCGGACCTCAAACGGGAGCGTGGTATGCTGGAGGACCTGACTCTCCTCCCACCAGATCCATCCTTGTCATTGTGGATTACTCACCTCTTCAAGGATTATCTCATCATAGTCAACATGACTTCCGGACCTTCACTTGGTCACAGCTTTTTCCCCATGACACTGCTAGCGTAGTCCAAATCGCCAACTTGAGAACCCAAATTAGCAATCGCTTGCGGACTCAGTGGGACATTCGCATGGTCCCATCCGATTTGGAACTTCGTTATGCTGATCTTGGCGGGGACGTTTTCCAAGTTCGAACTGATTCAACCATCCTGCAGGTCTTGGAAGAGTACCTCCTGAGTGGCGCATCAAACAATATAACTTTGTACATTCCTCACCTTTGGTGCCGGGCTCTACGCAGCCCTTCATTTTTAGACTGATTTGTCACAGAGTCCGGCAGGGCGTCATCCTGCCTTGATAATATGGCAAGTTGTGATGACACGTGATTGCCGAAACTCCCATGACAAACTACCAAGAGAAAAGAAAAATGAAGATCTCTTGCTATTCTCAGCGATTTCGTCCAAACGCCAGTTTGTCTCGATGAATGTTTCTCAATACTGTCTTGATGGCCAGGGGCTAAGCCAAGTACCCCAACAGTACATATAACCCCGAAACACGGGCATGTTTTTTGGATGTTCTTCGTTATTATTACAGCTTCTCGCCCATCATATATTCATCGGGAAATTTTATAGACTTGGATCAAGCTTGACAAACCATCTTGCTTCGTCCGTGAGCGCTTCACTCGACGATGGACAACAAACGCAATGCGAAGTCCGCTGGTCTTCCTTGGCCAAAGGCTGCTACTGGATCATCTCAAGGAGCTCCTCTACTACCATACGCTTCGTCGGCAATCAGGGACCTGACCTCTACAGGGTCAACGGCTCCGCCTACTGCGACTTCAACTTCGTCGCCTTCACACAATGAACACCCTGCAGCTTATACCGCTATACTCCTGGCCTATCGACAGCACCACCACCTTTTCCATCATTGGCAACCCAACAAAACCTGCACCTGTACCACAACACTCTTTCACGGAACGCCTAGGTCCGCCAGGTTTATTTCAAGATCTTCACCTTCTCCGACCACCGTCAGGAGTTGTGGGTCAGGAGTTGTGGGTCATGGAGATCCCCGTCAATGGCTATGCTCGCACTCGGGAACCTGAGCAGTATTTCTTTGCACTGACTGGGGACTCAGGATTCGCTGATCATACAGCGGATTACTGGCGCCATCACTTCAACATCCCAACCCGCCATTTCCACAACCCATTCTACTATTGGAATCATCACATCAACGACACGGAACCGAGATCTACACAAACACCACAACCAACTGTTGCAACATTGGCTGCCCAGCTTCAGGAACGTCTCTTTGCTCCTCCAGGGACATTGGCTGGCGAAGTGTTTTCGGGAACAGGACCCACTGCTCTTACAAACGAAGTCATGGCCAACTTCACCGTGGACCAAATCAGCGTTCTGACCGAAGCCTTGCGAACTTTGTCATCATGGACATCCGCGGCGATGGACGACATTGATTGAGCTATCTTGCCGCAACTCTGAGATGGGCATTCTGTACCATAGAACATCGGCCGGCCTCGATCTTCCGAAAAAAGCCCTGCTGCGGCAGGGTGTGTGTGTGTGGAACATCTGTACAGATGAAAAACTTCTTTCGGTTTTTGTGATTCCACCTAGCTAATCATACGCAGGGGGGGTGCAGAGCACAGTGGAAACTGCACCCAACGAAGCTATCCACTTGTGCTGGAAGCAGAGTCTGATCAACTCTGTGTACCTGCAGAACTTTTTCGTATGGCAAGGGGCTAAGCCAAGAACCCCAACAACATCTTCATGTTTACACGGTCGCCGCAATCTGAACGTTTTTTGGATGTTATTTCACTCATGGTCAACAATGATGACTTCGTATTCCATTGCGATTTTGGGACTGTTGTCATGGTATTGTTTGTCTTCTCGGAGTACCTTCTATTGGCCGACTAGTTCATCTAGGATTGTTGTTTTCATGACTAATTTGCACGTTACAGGGCTCAGTTCCTGATGGATCTCTTAAAAGACCCAATTTTGTCTAGTGTGTGTGTGTGTGTCTGTGTGTGTGTCTGTGTGTAAGTGTCTGTCTCTTTGTGTGCGTGTGTCTGTGCCTGTGTGTGTGCGTGTATGTGTCTTCCTCTTTGTGTGCCTGTGTGTAAAAACGTCTGTGTGTAAAAGCTTCTGTGTGTAAAAGTCTCTGTGTGTTAAAGTGTCTGTGTGTAAAAGTGTCTGCGTGTCAAAGCGTCCGTGTGTCAAAGCGTCTGAGTGTAAAAATGTCTGTATGTAAAAGCCGCTGGGTGTGAAAGCCTTTGTGTGTGAAAGTGTGTGTGTGTGTGAAAGCATCTGTGTGTAAAAGCATCTGTGTGTAAAAGCCTCTGTGTGTGTGTGTGTAAAAGTCTCTATGTGTAAAAAGGTCTGCGTGTAAAAGCTTTTCTATGCTTCTCTCTGTGTGTAAAGCTTCTTTGTTTAAAAGGGCCTGTGTGTAAAAGCGTCTGTGTGTAAAAGCTTCTGTGTGTACAAGCTTCTTGGTGTAAAAACTGCTGTGTGTAAACACGTCTGTGTGTAAATGCATATGTGTGTAAAAGCGTCTGTGTGTGAAGGCGTCTGTGTGTAAAAACGTCTGTGTGTACAAGCTTCTTTGTGTGAAAGCGTCTGTGTGTAAAAGTCTCTGTGTGCCAAAACGTCTGTCTGTGAAAAGTTCTGTGTGTGAAGAAACTACACGAAAGATACGATGCAAACTATTGTCTTGTGTTTGTGATCTATTGTCTTGATACTACTCTTCTCGTCTGCCTATTATACATCTTTAATATATTGTCTTCTAATATAGTGTTTCCATACTAACAACAGAAGACTCTGCTCCCCTACGCTCTCGGGCCATCCGTCGTCTAGTTGTTTCATTCCGTGCCCCAGGAATCTAAAACGGGTGTCTGATGATATGGGATTGTCTGAAAATAGGGCACCCGAATTCTTGATGGTTGATCAGTTTATCATTGCATTCTCAGACCGAAACCCATGTGGTTGCCACCGCTCGTATCATGGTTAGGAGGGGTATCTATCCCAGAATGTCCTTAATTCGGCTTGGTGAAGCATTGTAATTTAAGCATTGTGCACATGTATAGATAGATATATATAATTACAACTCTACATATATATAACAAGTAATGATAACAAATAATAATAGCAATAGTAACAATGATAATAATGACAATAATACTAAAAACAACAACAATGATAGTAATATAAAATATAACTGTATATATATATATATATAATCAAATAAAATTTAGTTAGCAAGCTTGGGAGTTACGGACAATCATGGTGAGCATTTTCACCATCATGTCAACCACATCATCATGGCAACCACCCATCATCAAGTAGCTGGGAAGTGTAACAGTTCGGGACGAGTGAATTCACGGGTGAAAACACTCTGGGGCGCGAAACCCTGTGTTTTTTTCGTAAAGTGGCTTCCGCGGTCGCCGAAGTAGGGTGTCTGTTTCCGCGGATTTGGGAAAGTCGTCGACAAAAAATGCAAAGGACTGCAGCGGCAGCGAGGCGCACTTGAAAAGGGTCAAAAGCACTCTGCGAAGATGAGGTCGGAAAAATGTGCGCCAGACTTTAGGGAGAGCTGGATTTCACATAAAAACTGTCAAAAACTGAGGCGTTTGGAGCACTTTTGGAAGATGCGGTCGGAAAAACGTGCACGAGACTGTAGCGAGAGGAGAGCTCGAGACCATATAAAAATCGCAAAAAAATATGCATGCTCGGGGCAGCGCCAGATTTGTTCGGTTGAGTCCCAATGTCAGCGCTGCGCGAACGTGGTGGGGCGCTCCTGCTATGCCGGTTTGCAACCGGCTGTGACAAAACGCATTTACACGGCTGCGTGCAGGAAAGCACCAGTGATGTTGCGATGCTCCTGGTAAGCGGGATCGCAGCTGGAGGGTGCTAAACGCATTGTAACGGCTGCTCGAAGAGAAGAAGTGGGTTGCAGAAGCTATAGGAGAGCTAGCTGGGAGGCAGGTCAGAGCAGAGGTAGCCCAGGTAAGTGGCTGCTCAGAGAAGAAGTTGCTAAGAGAAGAGGTGCCTCAGCGAAGAGGTGCCTCAGCGAAGAGGTCGCTTAGTGAAGAAGCAGCTCAACAAAGAACAGTAGGAACAGTAGCTCACTCATCCATCCATCCACCCATGCGCAAATTCATTCATTCGTTCATGGGTTCATTTGCTGATTCGTTGATTCATTTCATCGTTGGTTCGTTGATTCAATGATTTATTGCTTCACTGAATCAATGATTCAACCATTGATCCACTGGTTCATTGATTCATCGATTCTTTGGCGCTTTGAATCACTGATTCATAGGTTCATTGGCTTGTTGATTTATTGGTTATTTGATTATTTGATGCATTGAGTCGTTGATTCAGTGATTCACGGATTCATTGTTTCAATGACTCACGGATTCGTTGATTCGCTTGTTCATTGATCCAATGGTTGATCCGCTGGTTCATCAATTTATTGATTCGCTGATTCGCTGGTTCATTGATTCGTTGATTCATTGATTCATCGACTCACTACTTAACTCGTTCATTGATTCATTGGTTGATGGCTTCCTTGCTTCGTTGATTCACTGGTTCCTTGGTTCATTGATTGTTGGTTCATCGTCTGATTCATTGATTCATCGCTTCCTTCCTGCATCGATTCGCTGAATCATCGGTTCTTTGATTCATTCCGTCAGTTGTGCATCTCAATCACCATTTTGTTCATTCGTTCATGCACCTCACAACGGCTTCGTTACTTCTGCATCTCAAAAATCTTGCTATAGGACATCCTCTTCCTATAGCGGTTTCATTTTTTCGAAACTTTCGCCCCGGCGCGGCGCGGGCATTACCAGATATTATAAATCTAACTGAATATAAGATAACTTAAATTAGTACAAAAAATAATATAACACAATAAAAAAATAAGATTTTATATATTATAATTGCTATGATAAGATACATACACATAATATGTATTAAATAATTCTTTATATCATGCATAGTGCAATATAATAATTATTTTGTATAGAACATATTTTTGAATTCCAAACAGTATGCAATATATAATATGATATATTTTAGTTACTATATATCAAAATATAATACAATGTATTGTAAATAATGTAATATTTTGAATAAATACCTTTTCTGTATTTTATATGATATTTACTTTCTCATACATGGCATATAGTATTTGATACATACAATTTGTATATATATTTATATATATGTATATTTTTTAAAAATGTATTTAATATAATAGAAATTAGTATAGTATTTAATGTATAAGAATATAGCGATGCAATATATTATTTAATATGTAATAGAAATTTCAAGACCTAATGCATAATTCAAATAATATTATTTAATTCATCATCTCTGATATTTGTAATTTATTTTTTTAAAAATAGAATGTAACATATTTGATGTATATTAATTTGTTTTTACTAAACCGCATATAATTTGTAATGTGCAATGTTTAATATTTTTTGATTTTCAATGTCAGTTTAGCCAACAATGCATTCTATATTAAATATAGATTTTAACTTACGATCGAACATATATATTTATATATTGATTCTATTGTAGAAAATAAGTGCATATATATATATATAATATATATATATAATATATATATAATATATATATATATATCATGTATCATATATATATATATATCATATATATATATATCTCATATATATATATAATATATATATACAGTGTGATAAAGTTTCCCTTTTCCGCTGGCATCAACACCCCCACCGCTAGGAATGGGCTGTGATCCTGGAGGTTGCGGCACTGCAGAGCTTGGACGGCGCCATCACCAATGAAGGCGACCATTTTTTCGTCCCGCGGGTGTTTTGAAATATGGTATCTCTAAGGAAAAAATTAAGAGCTAGTTGTAAACCTGAAAATTAGTAGATATTAAGAATATATCTAGGAAACTATTGGTTGTAATGGTTGTAATCCTGAAAAGTGAGTGTTTTCTGAAGATGGTTTGTTTCTAAGAACAATGAGATTAACAAATACGGTCTATAGTCCTTACCAGTAGTACCGCGCACGGCGGCGGTGGAAGTTTCAAAGGCTACCGAAAGCCTTTAGGAGATGTGTCTGTCTGTGTCTGTCCGTGTCTGTCTGTGTCTGTCTGTGTCTGTCTGTGTCTGTCTGTGTCTGTCTGTGTCTGTCTGTGTCTGTCTGTGTCTGTCTCTGTCTGTCTCTGTCTGTGTCTATCTGTCTCTGTCTGTCTCTGTCTGTCTCTGTCTGTCTCTGTCTGTCTCTGTCTGACTCTGTCTGTCTCTGTCTGTCTCTGTCTGTCTCTTTCTGTCTCCGTCTGTCTCCGTCTGTCTCCGTCTGTCTCTGTCTGTCTCTGTCTGTCTCTGTCTGTCTCTGTCTGTCTCTGTCTGTCTCTGTCTATCTATCCGTATCATTTATCTATCTGTATCTATATTTCTGTATCTATCCATCTGTATCTATCTATCTACCTACCTACCTAATCTATCTATCTATCTATCTATCTATCCATCCATCCATCCATCCATCCATCTATCCTATCTATCCTATCTATCCTATCTATCCTATCTATCCTATCTATCCTATCTATCCTATCTATCCTATCTATCCTATCTATCCTATCTATCCTATCTATCCTATCTATCCTAGCTATCCTATCTATCCTAGCTATCCTATCTATCCTAGCTATCCTAGCTATCCTATCTATCCTATCTATCCTATCTATCCTATCTACCCTATCTATCCTATCTATCCTATCTATCCTATCTATCCTATCTATCCTATCTATCCTATCTATCCTATCTATCCTATCTATCCTATCTATCCTGTCTATCCTGTCTATCCTATCTGTCCTATCTATCTTATCCATCCTATCTATCTTATCTATCTTATTTATCTTATCTATCTTATCTATCTTATCTATCCTATCTATCCTATCTCTCCTATCTATCCTATCTATCCTATCTATCCTATCTATCCTATCTATCCTATCTATCCTATCTACCCTATCTATCCTATCTATCCTATCTATCCTATCTATCCTATCTATCCTATCTATCCTATCTATCCTATCTATCCTATCTATCCAATCTATCCTATCTATCCTATCTATCCTATCTATCCTATCTATCCTATCTATCCTATCTATCCTATCTATCCTATCTATCCTATCTATCCTATCTATCCTATCTATCCTATCCTATCTATCCTTTCCTATCTATCCTTTCCTATCTATCCTATCTATCCTATCTATCCTATCTATCCTATCCTATCTGTCCTATCTGTCCTATCTGTCCTATCTGTCCTACCTGTCCTATCTGTCCTATCTGTCCTATCTGTCCTATCTGCCCTATCTGTCCTATCTGTCCTATCTGTCCTATCTATCCTATCTATCCTATCTATCCTATCTATCCTATCTATCCTATCTATCCTATCTATCCTATCTATCCTATCTATCCTATCTATCCTATCTATCCTATCTATCCTATCTATCCTATCTATCCTATCTATCCTATCTTTCCTATCTATCCTATCTTTCCTATCTATCCTATCTATCCTATCTATCCTATCTATCCTATCTATCCTATCTATCCTATCTATCCTATCTATCCTATCTATCCTATCTATCCTATCTTATCTATCCTATCTATCCTATCTATCCATCCTATCTATCCTATCTATCCTATCTATCCTATCTATCCTATCTATCCTATCTATCCTATCTATCCTATCTATCCTATCTAGCCTATCTATCCTATCCATCCTATCTATCCTATCTATCCTATCCATCCTATCTATCCTATCTATCCTATCTATCCTATCTATCCTATCTATCCTATCTATCCTATCTATCCTATCTATCCTATCTATCCTATCTATCCTATCTATCTATCTATCTATGTATGTATCTATCTATCTATCTATCTGTCCTATCTATCTATCTATCTATCTATCTATCTCTCTATCTATCCATCTATCCATCCATCCATCCATTCATCCCTCTTATCTATCTGACTATCTCATCTATTTCATCTACCTCATCTATCTCATCTATCTTATCCATCTTATCTATCTTACCTATCTTATCTACCGTACCTATCGTATCTATCCTGTCTATCTTATCTACCTTATCTATCTTACCTTTCTTATCTATCTCACCCATCTGATCCATCTAACCCATCTAATCTATCTAATCGATCCAATCTATCTAACCTCTCTTATCTAGGTAATCTATCTAGTCTGTCTAATCTATCTAAGCGATCTATTCGATCTAATCTATCTAATCTTTCTAATCCATCTAGTCACAAAACCCATCTTATCTATATAATCTACTCTATCTGGTCTATCTACTCTACCATATCTAACAAATCCAGTCTATCAAACCCATCTAATCTATCTAGTCCATCTAATCCATCTAACCGATCCAATCTATTGAATCTTTCCACTCTATCTAATCTATCTAATCTATCTAATCGAGCTAACCTATCAACCTATCTACCTACCTATCTACCTATCTATCTTTCTATCTGTCTATCTATCTATCTATCTACCTATCTATCTACCTATCTATCTACCTATCTACCTATCTATCTATCCCTCCATCCTTCCATCTATCTACCTATCTACCTACCTATCTACCTACCTTTCTACCTACCTATCCATCTATCTATCTATCTATCTTTCTATCTATCTATCTATCTATCTGTCTATCTATCTGTCTATCTATCTGTCTATCTATCTGCATCTATCTATCTATCTGTCTGTCTATCTGTCTGTCTATCTGTCTATCCCTCTATCTATCTATCTATCTATCTCTACCTATCTCTATCTATCTCTATCTATCTCTATCTATCGCTATCTATCGCTATCTATCGCTATCTATCGCTATCTATCGCTATCTATCTCTATCTATCTCTATCTATCTCTATCTATCTCTATCTATCTCTATCTATCTCTATCTATCTCTATTTATCTCTATCTATCTCTATCTATCTCTATCTATCTCTATCTATCTCTATCTATCTCTATCTATCTCTATCTATCTCTATCTATCTCTATCTATCTCTATCTACCTATCTATCTACCTATCTATCTATCTCTCTCTCTCTCTCTCTATTCATCTATTTAACTGCCGTCGGCGTGTTCCGCCGGCCACCACGGCCAGAGCTATTTCGGCTTCTCAGACCTTCAACGCAGAGACATGGCATAGGAGAGATAAAGCGCAAGTGCATGCAGTAAAGCGTAGCAGCAGTCAGGATAGGGGTGTAGATTTGGGGCCATGGACGCAACTGAAAAGATCCCGGCGTCGCAAACATGTATAGCAGAGATAGGACATAGAAGCAGATAAAGTGCAAGTGCGTGCAGCTCAGCATAGCAGCAGCCAGGATAGGGGTCCAGATTTTGGGGTATGCAGGCACCTGAAAAGACAAAGGCCAACATAGCAAGGAAGGGGCGGTAGCAGGAACAGGTCAATTAGATGACTGCGTGCTTAAGTCCGGGCTGGTGAGGCATCCTTGGGGCGTATGCTTTGAGGATGGAGCCATCACCTGGTCAAGGAGCCATGGAGCAGGACGTGTTCGACGTGTTGGAAAGGCTGTGGGTGACGGAGGCATCACCGCATCCTAGGAGAGCTTGGGAGAAGGGCATAGCAGCTATTGCCAGGCTGTTGAAAAAACAGCCGACACTTCCATGCAAAGTCTTGGGAGGGCAGTGGACGCAAGAGGAGTTGGACAGAGGGGTGCTCCTGCCTAGGCAGCATTGCCCTTTTGACGGATGCGTGTGGAGGGGGGAGAAGGTAGATGAGCTTTTAGCCCATGTAAGGGAGGACCATTACACCAGGGAATTGCAAGATGCCGTTGCATCCTTGGGCGGAGTGGCTTTCAAAGCTGCGTTGTATACTGTGCTGAACTCGCGCACGGTGTGCAAGGCGGGGGCAGAGACGAACCCAGCACATTGCAACGAAAGACACAGAGGAAAAATACGAAGAGAAGACAGAAAAGATTGTGTTGCGTAAGCGGGGTTTGGGTTGAAATTGGGGGAGGGGGGGGAGGGGGGAGGGGGGGGAGGGGGGGGGGGAGGGTGGGGGGAGGGCGGGGAGGGGGGGGTGGGTTCAAGTTAGACGGGGCAAAAATCCGCGCCAAGGGAAAGTCTAGACAAAGACAAAAGACTAAACAAACAGTACAACTACGAACAAGCAAGATCCACAAGACACGCCGGCAGGCCGGCGGATTTATCGATCCATCCTATCCTATCCTATCGTATCCTATCCTATCCTATCCTATCCTGTCTACCAATCAATCAATCTATCTATCTATCTTTCTATCTTTCTATCTATCTATTTATCTATCTATCTATCGATCTCCCTCTCTATCTATCTACCTATCTATCTATCGATCCATCGATCCATCGATCCATCGATCCATCGATCCATCCTATCCTATCCTATCCTATCCTATCCTATCCTATCCTATCCTATCGATCCATCCTATCCTATCCTATCCTATCCTATCTGCCTATCTATCTATCTACCTATCTATCTATCTATCTATCTATCTACCTATCTATCTATCTGTCTACCTATCTATCTATCCTATGTATCCTACCTATCCTATCTTTCCTATCTATCCTGTCTATCCTATCTATCCTATCTATCCTATCTATCCTATCTATCCTATCTATCCTACCTATCCTATCTTTCCTACCTATCCTATCTATCCTACCTATCCTATCTATCCTATCTATCCCATCTATCCTATCTATCCTAACGACCTATCGAGCTATCGACCTATCGATCTATCGATCCATCGATCCATCGATCTACCGATCTACCGATCTACCGATCTACCGATCTACCGATCTACCTATCTACCTATCTACCTATCTACCTATCTACCTATCTACCTATCTACCTATCTACCTATCTATCTATCTATCTAGTCTAATCTAATCTAATCTATTCTAAATCTAATCTAATTTAATTTAACCTGATCTGATCTGATCTGATCTAATCTAATCTAATCTATCTATCTACCTATCTATCTATCTATCTATATATATATATATCTATATCTAATCTATCTAATCTATCTAATCTAATCTAATCTGATCTGATCTAGCCTGAGCTAACCTGATCTAACCTGATCTAATCTATTCTAAACTAACCTAATCTAATCACTCTATCTGTCTACCTATCTATCTTTCCTATCAATCCTATCAATCCTATCATTCCTATCTATCCTATCTATTCTAAGTATCCTATGTATCCTATGTATCCTATTTATCCTATCTATCCTATGTATCCTATCCATCCTATCTATCCTATCTACCCTACCTATCCTATCTATCCTATCTATTCTACCTATTATCCTATCTATCCTATCTATCCTATCTATCCTATCTATCCTATCTTTCATATCTATCCTAGCGACCTGTCGACCTATCGATCTATCGATCTATCGATCTACCGATCTACCTATCTACCTATCCACTTATCTACCTATCTACCTATCTATCTAGTCTAATCTAATCTAAAACTAATCTCATCTAATCTGATCTGATCTGATCTGATCTGATCTAAAACTAATCTAATCTAATCCGATCTGATCTGATCTAATCTAATCTAACCTAACCTAATCTATTCTATCTATCCTATCTATCCTATCTATCCTATCTATCCTATCTATCCTATCTATCCTATCGTTCCTATCTTTCCTATCTTTCCTATCTATCCCATCTATCCTATCTATCCTATCTATCCTATCTATCCTATCTTTCATATCTATCCTAGCGACCTGTCGACCTATCGATCTATCGATCTATCGATCTACCGATCTACCGATCTACCTATCCACTTATCTACCTATCTACCTATCTACCTATCTACCTATCTATCTATCTATCTATCTATCTATCTCTCCTATCTATCCTATCTATCCTATCTATCCTATCTATCCTATCTATCCTATCTATCCTATCTATCCTATCTATCCTATCTATCCTATCTATCCTATCTATCCTATCTATCCTATCTATCCTATCTATCCTATCTATCCTATCTATCATATCTATCCTATCTATCATATCTATCATATCTATCATATCTATCATATCTATCATATCTATCATATCTATCATATCTATCTATCTATCTATCTATCTATCTATCTATCTATCTATCTATCTATCTATCTATCTATCCTATCTATCCTATCTATCCTATCTATATCCTATCTATATCTACCCTATCTATCCTATCTATCCTATCTATCCTATCTATCCTATCTATCCTATCTATCCTATCTATCCTATCTATCCTATCTATCTATCTATCTATCTATCTATCTATCTCTCTATCTCTCTATCTCTCTATCTCTCTATCTCTCTATCTCTCTCTCTCTATATCTCTCTCTCTCTCTATTTATCTTTTTGTGTACCTGACCTATCTGACGGGAAGCAATTATATGCGGGTAGAAGTTCACAGCTCCAAACGACAAAATTTTGCGAGACTTCCTCAAAAAATCAAAGCCAAGCAATTCTGCGAGACTTCTGATAAAAATCGGCCTTGGGGTGCAAAGCTGATGCGCCCGTGCAAAGCTGATGGGCCCGAACCAGTGCGTTTTGCGATTTTTTCATCCCATCTCTCCAAAGTACTGCGCCCGCCCTTGACAAAGTGAAACCAGGTCATGCGAAGTGCTGCGCCTGTCACGCAAAATCATCTTAGCAAACCTGAAGATCCGACACTCCAAAATGCAACCCTTCCAAGGAAATCAGTGCCCTGACTTCCTAACATGTCTGACGGAGGCTTGCCTTGTATTGCCTCTGCCAAGCAAAATGCATCTTTGCAGATCCACGCCTGCCAGCGTTTTTGAAACGGCTACAAAACCCTCACGTTTGGCTCACTTCTTGCAGAATCCATTGCGGCTGCCATGAAAAATGACGGTTGGACGGTTGAACGCGTACAAGTTTTCTGAACTTGTGGTGTTTTGACATTTTGACTTCGAAATTCACTTCGCACCACAGTCGCGGCCACTTTTTGAGCAACACACTTCCAAAAGTGCTCCGAACATGCATTGCTTTGGACATTTTGACTTCGAAATGTGCTTCGCGCTACAGCCGCATGCAGCTCAACGGCTCAACTGCCAAAAGTGCTCCGAACCTGAGGTGTTTTTAACATTTTGACTTCCACATGTGCTTTGCGTCACAGCCGTGCACTTTTTAAGCAGCTTAACTTGCAGTAGTGCTCCGAGGCTGCAGTGTTCGAAACGTGCTTCGCACCACAGCCGCGTGCAATTTTGGAAACCTCATTCTGCCACATAGCTGCGCATCCGTCGCTTTAGCGGGCCTACTTTTCGACCCTCCGGGACTGCAAAACGTCGGAAAAGACAGTGTCTCCCGACTTTTCTGTCTTTTCACGTATTTGGGTGTTGTTTCTACTGAGGCTCTCTAATTTGACTCTTTCCACAACTGTTGTTGCATTTTCCCAGAAGTCGGAAGTTTGACTCCTAGATTTCCTTCGATAACGTAAGTCGAAACTGGTATATTTAGGGTGTAAAAAATGGTACCTTTGAGATGGTATTCTAAGAACAGTGGGAGAGAATTTTGAGAGATTTGAGATGTTTTGAGATGTGTGTAAATGGTATATTTGATGCCCGTTTTATGGCCCATGTGAGTGATGGGTCAAAATATAGATGAACCCCGTCCCAAAACATGTAATACTCACATCGTCTCACATCCCAAATTTTTACATAGTTCCAGCAATCCTTTGTGCAATATTGGGGACGCAATCGATGACTATATCCAATAGCAACTTAAACCATACCAACTGGGTATCCTATATCAAACGGAAGGGTTTTGTAATGTTCTGCTCTGCGAACAGAGTTGATCAGGCAGCAAATCAATTGACAACCAGATTAATTTCCCAGAGGGTTCATATCTTTCTGCGACGATACTTAGGTTTGATATGTATATGATGACATCAATGACATCTATTTCCTGAAATATATCCATGTAATCATCTTGGAGTATTTTTCTCCAGGACATTTTTTTTTTTACATCACCGACACGTCCCATGCGGCGAGGCCTGGCCTTCGACGCCTTCGGCCGAACGGAGGACCTGGCGCGGCAGGCGGCCGCCACCGTGCTGGCGATGTTCACCATCAGTGGGGCCCTGTCGGTGCCCCGAAAAAACGTGGGGAAAATGGCGGTGAATCTGGAAAAGATGGGAAAAACTGGGGCAGAATATGGAAACGATAGGAAATCTGTGGGAAAAACGGTGGGATAACATATATCTGGGAAACATGCGGGAAACATATGGGAAAAACTGAAGGAAAATATTGAAAGATGGGAAAAATGTGGGGAACATGGGCAAAAATGTGGCAAAACATATGGGAATCGGGCAAAACTTGAGGAGAATAACAAAACAAAAGGGAAACAGTGGGAAAACATATGTGACACATCCGGGGAAAATTTGGTGTGGAAAATTTGGGGAAATATAGAAAAGAGGGGTACATGTGGGAACCATGTGGGAAGAATGTGGCAAAACCGATGGCAAACATGTAGGAAAACCTTGTGGAGAATATGGAAAAATCGGAAACATGTGGGAAACATATGGGACATACGAGAACCATATGGGGAAGAATGTGGGAAAACATAGGTCAATATGGGAAGAAATTAGAAAATATGGGAAACATATGGGAAACATGTGGGAAAACAGGTAGGAGAACATATGGAAATTTCATCCATGTGATTTACGGAAAATTAGCGGATTTACCATGGGGATTTCTGTCCACATTGCCCTTGAAATTACTTCTATGGCTAATTTGACGATATCTGGTATCATTGTATACCCAAGAATCATTGTCAAGAATATGATCAATACTGCTTGTTGAAAACAAGCACGGATTTCCCGTGATGAATCGTGATGATTGCCAATTAATCATCAACTCATGGTAGTTTTAAACCCCCATATAATCATAGTAACCACCATATATTGCCAATTATATAATCGTGATAGTAAAACCATTTTTTTAATCATCAATCCACGTTGTGGTTTTGTGAACCCCATGTTGTGATCCGATCCGATCCAGAGGGAAAATTTATTTTTATGTTTTCGGTGAATAGCTAAAAATATAAGTGTTCTTTAAAGGGCATTTTTGGGAATGTATTTTCAGGGAAATGCCATGGATAATATAGCCATGACATATCCATGAAGTAAGTTTATTGGGTATATATTTTCAACTGTTGTCGAATATGGGGTAAACATTTACTGCAATGGACATATCATTATTCATGGCTACACTTTCTGAATAGCAGCTACACTTTCTGAGTGTTGAGGAATTTTATCAGCCATCCAAGGGCTTCAATAAAGCATCAATACCCTCCGGTAATTTCATGTAGCTATTGAAAATTATTGTTTATAGATTTTATAGTTCATTTACCTATTATAAATGGTGATTTTCCAAGCTGTGTTAGTTTACCAGAAGGTTTAGTTGTGGATTTAAGTAGCCTAGGGACGAAGAAATTCTTGTTCGTGGATCTGGCAAAGTTGAAGACCCTGCTGTGCCCATTGGGTGCTCATTGACTTGACACACACACACACATTAAGTGTTCCAAGATAGTGGTGCCCAAATCCATGCAAGTCGTGTTTTCTTTCCCTGTGACCCTCTGATAATTTAAAACATCTATGGAAAATCACTTTTGTTCATAGGTCATAGGACTTAATAGGTATATCGGTATATAAATCATCTATAATTTGAGCATTTTCCATTGCTGCGTTAAATTACAAAAGGGTAACTGCTTTGCGAAGATATATCAATGAGGCCAACAAAAACAACAGGAGGTCGGACATCCGAGGTTCCTATTGCCGGAGCGCTGTATGACAATGTGGGTGGCTGGCAAAGCATGTCCGTGGCTCATTTGGTGTGTCAGGGGCCCCTTGGTTTTCTGATGTAGCCGGAGGTGTAGCCGGAGGTGTCATCAAACGTGGCAAGCTGGAAAATCCTCCCATTTAGTTCGATGATTTTCCCATTGAAACCTTCATCTATAGGGGATTTACTGTTGGCATGTTTGACTACCAGAGGGTTTCTTTTTGCTTGTTGTTCGACTGAATGCGAACGAACGACATTATTCCGTTTCGCGTGCACCCCTCCCCATCAAAAAAAACATGTGTAATGACATGTGCTTCAGAAAATTACATATATATATATATGCACCAGGCCCTGCCCCCCCCCCCCTCCCCCCCCCCATATGGGATGGGTCCCATATACTGGTCCCATATGAAGATCTTGTCCACCTCCCCCCTGTGGTGTGGTGGGGGGTGTGGCAACTGGTCCCCTCCCCCCCTGTGGTGTGGTGGATGGGTCCCCATATATGGTTCCATATGAGATCTTCCCTCCCCCCCTGTGGTGTGGTGGGTGTGGACTGTCCCCTGTTTTTGTTTCGACCTAATACCTACGAGGTACTATGCATGAGTATTGAGCACATTTATATGCGCCCTTCAAGGCTCAAGAGGTATATAGAGTAACCCTGTAGACAAGCACGGACCGGCAACAGGCTGAGTAAAACAAGTGCTGTCATTGGGGAAGACGCCTTAGCTGATCTTGAAGTAGACGCTAGGGCCCCTCTTCAAGTGGTAGCGGAGCAGTGATCCCTCATTGAGGGTGAGCTCCAGGTAGAGCCCAAGAAATGGCAAGCCATGGCTATGATAATGATGACTTCGACATTGTCGATGCAAATGAATGGAACCAATATGATTCTTATGCAATGAGAAGAGCACCCCAGCATACACAGATTCATATGACGCAACAGATGACCACAAAGGTTGCTCCAGCCTATGATGGGCGAACCAGCTTCTTTGCTTTTGAGGATGCAATTGATGACTGGTGTGACATTACGGAGTTAGAACCAGAGAAACGTGGTCCAGCATTGCGCAACAGACTGGAAGGAGATGCTCAACAATACAAGAGGCTATTGGATAGAGAACTACTCAGGGATCCCCATGAAGGAGTGCACTATTTCAAAAGATTTCTACGACCTCATTTCATCAAAGGTGCCCAGAACGTGTTCTTATACCGTTTCATGCAGTTCATGAAGGTCAACAGAGGAACCATGGATCTTCAGAAGTGGATGACTAGATTTCAACTCACTGGCAATAGACTTATTGAGTCTTGGATGGATTTACTTCCAGAAGTAACAGTGACTAGTCCTGAAGCAATTCTGTTTGTTCAACAACGACGTCAAGAACATGAACGAGATCAACAAGAGAGAGCTGAAGTAGCAGCCAGCCTCAGGAACACCCCATGTAGCTGTTCCTTGGACAGATGAACTGGCACTAGCGGCATTCAGACAATTTCAGGAAAATCGTAGAGAAGCACAGCGACAAGCATTCCCACTGGGTGAAAATTTGCTAGCTTTGATTTTTGTAAGTCTAGCTGACCTGAGTCAAGATCAGAGAAACACACTCACAAGTATCATGACACATCGTGGACGAACCCTCGATCGATACAG
>CAMXCT020001545.1:0-145893 GCA_947184155.2 Cladocopium goreaui
GAACTTGATTTTGTCAAGTGACCTGATGGTTCGACAGATACCATGCTGGGGACTATGACACTATGACATTGGAAACACACTATTCAAGTGCAGTTTTCACTGGAATGATGGTGACTATCCCCGGAATTTGTGCCTTTTATCAGGTCAGTGAAGTACTATAATATTTTGATTTAATTATACTACATAATACAGTGTTTTTTTCTGTATTAATTTGCTGGACCATCCACATGATGAATCCCTCCTTGTGAAGAAATGATCCATCCTACGCAAGGCGCCCAAAGGCAAGGGCGGAGCTCCGAAACACCAAATAGCCATAAAACCTCGTGAATTTGAAGGGCTTTTCCCACTTCCTTTTCCCATTTTTCCCATTGCCTTGGCTGAGCGTTTCTGAAATTCTTGGGCTTTACCAGCTTGTCGTTGAGCGCTGCACCTTAATGCCTGGCCATTTTCACTGATTACTATCAACCCTGGATTAATCACTGGGCTAAAGTCGGGGGTACCATTCCTTTGTCAACCATGGTTCCTGAATTTTCACTGTGGTAAAGCGAATTATGCAGATCATTCCTACATATACCCACTATTGCATAGTATTGCCATAAATGGTTTGGATCCCAAGCATCCCTAAATTGTAGTTGTGCTAATTGGGGTGAATCCAACAACAAACCGGCCACACGTGGCCACACGTGGCCACTCATCTGATTCTTGGGGTGTGCAGTTCCAGGACATTTCACCATAGTTTTATGTGTTCCCAAGTTATGGGGGTTATCACCACTGCTTTACCTATCAAAGTTAGATAACTGCAAAAATAGCCATTTTTAGCAATTATTAGCCCTTTTAGCCCGCAATAGCACCATTAACCACTAATGGAACCACATTTTTCACCCATGGCCTGGCTTGGAACACCACCCCATGAAAAAAATCATCCGGTTTCCAGGATGTGAACACCTTGCAGCAGAACTTGTCACAGAAGACCTATGAACTCGAAGCCTTGAAAAAGTCCTATTCACAGGTTGGAATGGTGAGCCGGTTGGGTGATCAAAATGATCATGTTCTCCAACTTAGCATCCAAACATATCCAAACATACTACTGTTATTAAAAAAACAGAAAACAAATCGATGGTCTTTCATGGGACAATTACATTCGATTCCATTCAAATCCAAAGACGATTCTTTTTCATAGGAAACAAGACATAACACATGGTGATTTATATTTTTGCAATAGGAAAAACATTGGTTTTGTGACAGTGGTGTCCTACTTTAAGAAACGGAACGGGAATTCAGCTGCACAATTTTATAGCGACCAAGAATGGTCGACCAGGCTACAGGCCAGGCATGTTGATCATTATCTGACCTGTTCGATGCTTGCCAAATTACTCCAAATTGTAGCCAAAAAAGCTGAGATGGTAAATCCAACGAAAAACATTGATGTATATATGTATATAATATATAACATCTTTGAATGGGCAGGAGACATGTGAAAACATATGAATTGCCAAAGAAGCTTGGGCTAAGTGCCAAGCTCGGGTCTCCCCTTCATCAATACGTAAGCCCTTTACTCACATCTTCATTGTGGACATGAGTGCGTCTCAGATTACCCCTTAATTAAATTAACCCAATTATATCCAGTTATTGTTACATTATGTTATTAACCCCCAAATTTATCTTCTATTTTCGTGACACAAATTATCAAACTTTACCCCAAGCTATGCTAATTGGTTGCCACGAAAATGACCAGAAAACAAATTCAGTGTCTGCTCCCAAACCAGGCTGCTACCCGATGCTCAATCCATGCCCAACATCAACATCTTGGGCATGGGTCAAAACCAATACGCCATTTTTTGGGGGTGTATGAACATCCATAGATGTCCTTTTCCCATTGGTTGGTTGGTTAATAGAGGGGTTTGAAGAAACCCCTTTAACAACAGGTAAATGATGATAGATGGTATACCAAACCGGCCCCTCTATTTTTACCAAAAGGACATTATTGTGAACATCCATTTACCAACTATTTAAGGCTTGTGCCACAGTTTTGACCGATATCATATTCATATCATATCCATATCATTTTGGGCTCCTGGGAAGGCTGTTGTCGGCCTGGTAGGCGCATCAACACCTGCAAAGCTCCCTGATCCAAATGCAGACGCTTGGAGATCAGCAGGTCTTAGCTTGTTGAATATATATATATATATAATAACAATAATAGTAATACTAATAATAAGACTAGTACATATCATTAATTAATAATAAAAATTAATTATCATAGTAATGACAATGATAATAACTCAATATATACAGTATATATATAATATTGATAGAAATAGAAACTCTAGTTGGTGTTTCAAACATCGGTGGCCCTGCGATTCTCAGGCCGATAGCCAGTCGCCAGGGGAACAAACAGTTGCTACTTGGGATCAAAATTCTGACCTTCTACTGATCCAAAATTCATTCTGATCATTCTGGGGGTTTCCATAAATGGGGGTACCTCAATGGCTGAATGGTTTACAGCGGCTTCATCACACGGGTTTCCTTGCTGATCCTGGGGGCAAGGTCCAGGCTATTGTCATCATGAGTAATTTCGATCATGATTCAGCATCATTGCTATGAGACAGTATTAACCAGTAGGGGTCATCTCAGACTTCTCCTGGTTAGTTTTGACCTAGCTGTGTGAGCCATGGTCAAAACTGGAAATTATCATCCACTACTGGCTGATGGCCATCCAATGTCTGGGACTTCTTGGAAGGTTTATCCAAACGCATTTGACATATCGGATTCGGGGGAAATGCTTTATTTTTGGGCCTTCCCGCCGATTTTTTATCATGGGGAAGTGAGTTCAATCATCGGGACCCTCATAGATCAAGCTGATCAAGCTTCCAGGTCACCGATTTCTGCGATGCTTTGTCTATGGCTCAAAACGATCACGGAGCCGAAGCACGGCGTGTGACCGGCCACAGACCAAATGTCTTGGGAACCTCCAACGCTGGGGCCCGCCCTTTGCGACGTCAAGCACAAACTCTTCCATCCCGTATTAGGGCTGAACTGACGAGACCAGGGATATAGTCTGGTTATTCTGGTTGGTGGTTTGGATCCATGGAATTTTATGACTTTCCCATCATATTGGGAATGTCATATTCCATGTCATCATCCCAACTGACGAATTCCATCATTTTTCGGAGGGGTAGGTCAGCCACCAACCCTAAGGGTCCGATATTGAAAAAAATCATTCTAAATATTGAAAAAGTACCGGTTTCAATATTGCATGTTTTCATGCCAAAAACAAAATCAAGATTTTGGATACAAACCTCTACACACAATAATGATTTTTTTGGCCAAAAATATTGTTTTTTTTGAAAAAATGGTGCAACAAGCAACATGACATAGGGCCATGCAATGAGCTCACTGGAGACAGGTCAGCAATGGACAATATGTGTATGGTAATTACTTGCATATTTGATGGCTGCTGCACCAGTGTTGGACCAGCAATGGGCCTTTGTCCTCTGAATGGAGTTACTTGCTGTGCATTTTTTGTGTCAAGTGCAGCATGCGGGTTGCCTGCCTCTGCTTCAGCAATGGCAGCAGCGACAGCTCTTGATGAACCTGAAGAAGATTCTGTCTCATTAGAAAAGCATCTTGGTGAGAGAAGAGATGCTGCCACGCTTCCTGATGGTTCTGACAGACCTTTGAAAAAATTGAAGGAATGCACCCATGACTCCAAGGATGGCATCAGATGGCTTCAAACTGCCAATGGCCCTATGATACCTTTTGTACTGAGAGCAAGCTCTGGCATTGTCCATTGTGGCCATGTGGAAATGCAGGTTTTGAGAAATGGACACATTCCTGAGGTTCTGTGCCTCACTGGCTGTGAGCCAGCTGGCCAGTGTCCATGCTATTGCCACTTGTTGCAAAGCTACTACAACCAAAGAACATAGTAGGGTTAAAAAGGTTGCAGCTTGCTGGTATGTTTGTGAAAGTGTTGGCAAAGTGTGGGACCAGCAATGGGCCCTGATGTTGGGAATCTGCAACAGAGCACAGCTTGCAAGGATTGTCTTTGCAAAATTTGTGCGCAGGCAGCATCTGGGGTCAAACCACCATGAGTAGAAAAACGAAAGGCACCAGGGGTGGTAGTAGAAACAAAGCAAAGGATGAAGTGGACATTGACCACCTTTGTGACTTGTGGCTTGACCTCCACGGGAAGAATTTTGATGTGTTTGGCAGCTTTGGTGAATACAAAGGACTTTGGGCTGAATGTGCAGCCAGACCTGACCTGGTTGAGCTGATTCCAATGGCACGGGTAATGTGCACTTGCAGCCCTTCTTTGATGATAGGCTACTCAGACCTCAAAGAAGCAGCCCTCATGACCATGAACAAAGACATCAGCACCAAGCCTTTGAAGGAAGAGACTGTGCAAGAATGCTCCAGGTTTGTTGCTGACAAGTTTGTGGTGGTCCAGAAACACTTCAGGGCCATCTCTTTGAACAAGGACTGGAAGAGCAAATTGAACATCCTGATGGGCAAGCTCTCTGTCAACAAGCAGAACAAGCTTCAGGAGTTTGTGGATCAGCTCCAGGAAGCATCAAAACAGAACACACCGTGTTCACCAAAGGCTTCTGCCAAGTCCCCCAAAGGGAGTGCCAGGTCCAGCTCTGCCATGCCTGTTGCAGATGAAGAAGCCACACTGCCTCTTTCTCAAGTATCACAAGATGATTATGGCCTGCCCAAACTCAGTGGGCTGGCAAGTGAAAGTGAAGCTGATGTGGAAGTGCCCAATTTGCCGGTGAGCAAGCAGGAAATCAGAAACTTCAAGTCTCAGAAAGGAGTGTCTCCCTTGAAAAGGCCTGCTTCCCAACTTCAACCTGGAAGTCAGTTTGCCAAAAAACCTGCAGCCAGAGCTGACAAGTTGAAAATTAAAAAGGAAGCTAAACCAACTTTCAAGAGGCCAGCTTCCAAGTTTCAATTGCCTGCAGGGAGCCCATTTGCAGCCATTTTTGGTTCCCAGCAAAGCTATATTTGCTTCAGAGAGGGTGGTTCAAAAAAGCTATGGGTTGCAATCTCTGCAAAGCAGTCTGCAAACCATGCAGCATTGATCAAGAAAATTTTGGAAATGAATCCTGCCAGCAAACAGCAGGCTTTGGACTTCAGGTCCCAAGTTTTGGAAGAGCAGCCATAAGCAACATTTCTGGGTGACAAAAAAGTGGGGGAGGAGTGGTCTGTTTTTGTGCTATACTTTTGCTGTCTTTTTCAATGGTGAACCAGTCAATTCTTTCACCAGCAGCAATTTGCCACCTGTTTTCTTTGTGTCTGCAGGGCCCACCTCACACTTGGCATGCAAGGGACCAGAAATTGGGCCCCCATTTGCTAAGTGAACATGTGTGTTTTGGTCCAGCTCTATGTTCTTGCTACCTTCTTGAATCTCTGAACTGGTTTATTCTTTCACCAGCAACTATTTGCATCTTTTTACTCAGGCTGCAGAGCCCACTTCATATGTGGCATGGAAGGGACCAGAAAGTGGGCCCACATTTCATTTGTGAAAATGTGCAATGATGATTTGGCACCATGCATTGAATAGGTGACACAGCTGCAGCCATGTGGCCCAAAAAAAATGGTGCCCAAAAAAGAAAAGAAAGGGGGCGACTAACAAATTCTGAAGAAGGCAGGAAATTCATCAGGGCTACTGCCAAGGCCAAATCCAAATTCGGTCCTCCTCTTGGCCCTTTGGAAACCATGTGGATTTCCACCATGCCTGAGAACAAGACCATGGAGATGGCACAAGGCCAAGCTTCTCTTTCTACAGCCTCAGCTTCGTCTTCTACAACCACTGCTGGTGGCCAAGCTATGCATACTACAGCTTCCTCTTCTACAAGCATGGCAGATGGCCAGGCTGTGCCTGTCACACCTTCCTCTTCCAGCTGCAGGGATGCCAACCCTTCTGGTCAATATGGTGCAGCAGTTGGACAACATGGGGGTGAAGGGCAAGGGTTGCAGCAGCTTCCAAAAGCTGAACAGAAACATACTGTAAAACAGTTTGGCTCTGGAATTATTTTTGGTGTCCATGACCCAGAAATCTGATCCAGCAGTGCAGGTGGTGGATCGTGAAAAAAATGCTGCAGCATGTGTCTGCCAGAAGTTTGTTGGGATCAGCACTGAACCTTTTGTAGTAACTAGTAGCTGCTGGTGGGACCAGAAATGTGCCCTACAAAGCAATTTATGTTGGACAGTGGGACCAGCAATGGGACCAGCAATGGGCCCTACAAAGCATGTGTTTTGTGTGCGCATGTCCTGTGGTTTCTGTGACAGTTTTGTTTCAAGCTGGCTGCAGCCAACATTGCCCACATTCACAACATATGTGCAGGTTCCAAAAGGTAAATTATTTTTCTTTAAAAACATGTTTATGGCAGTTTCTGGAAATAAACATGCACAAAACTGCACAAGTGCAATTGTTTCCACAGAAACACTTTCAGCACACACACACACATTTCTCACTATGGAAGCAAGCCCTTGCTACCCCATTGATGGACCCAGAGAATCCAATTCTCTTTGGGGGGTGGCAAAGCTGGAATGGGTGGTGCTGGTGGACTTGGACATTTTCCAGTGGATGGCAAGAATGGATCCCATGCTATGTGATGCTGTGCAATTTCTTTCCTTTGCCTGAGGACTTGGAGGGCACACCAGAAGGCCAAGCCATTGCTACAGTGAAAGTGCGAGTGCTCAGGAACCTTCATGAGCGTTATGTTGGACCACTTGGTGGCAGCATCTTCAAGCTGATGGTTGACCAGTTGGGGTACAAGGGCCTTCAGAAATCTGATTGGTACTACAACTCCATCCCTGTCTATGACATTGGCAACCAGCTAGCTGGATGAGACAGCAGTACAGCAGGCTGGAATGTGGTAAAAAGGAACTTGCTGCAACAAACTTGTGGGACCAGCAATGGGCCCTGTATGGCAACTTTGATTAACTAACTTTTGGCACACTCAGTAATGCATTTCTTTTACAAGCTGGTAGCTTTGGTTGGGACCAGCAATGGGCCCTTTGCCTGTGCAGAAAGCAGTGCAGGAATGACTTGTCACATGACAACTCATGACAACTCATTCCCTCACAACCTGTCACGTGACAACTCATGACAACTCATTCCCTCACAACCTGTCACGTGACAACTCATGACAACTCATTCCCTCACAACCTGTCACATGACAACTCATGACAACTCATTCCCTTGGTGCTTCAATGCAATTTTGGGTGAGAGGCAATTGGCTCGGAGTGATCGGCTTTGGAACTGGCTTTCTTTGGAGCAAGTTTTTTGAGCCATGAGGGCCTGCAAAAAAAGGCCTGCAGCTTCTGTGAAGGCCTTGCCCAACAAGAGGCCTACTCAGACATCCGCTCCTGCACATGCAGAAGGTGCTGAAAGTGAAGTTTTGGTTGAAGACCCTCCTGTCACCCCAAGTGAGTCTGCAACAGCTGCTGAAGCTCCAGGCGCTGAGTCTGCAACAGCTGAAGCTCCAGATGCTGTTGTGCCAGCAGCTGAGGCTGGGTCTGAAGAGAAGAAAGGGGATGAAGATAAGATGGACAAGGAGAAGGGGGAGGAGCAAGAGACAGAGAAGCCTGAGACTCAGATGGCAGGTGCCAACAAAGAGCCTCCACAGCCTGCCTTGGTCAAAGCCAAGGCCAAGAGCAAGCCCAAGGATGAAAATGAAAGTATAGAGCTCTCACCAGAAGTTTTGCTCAATTTGCAAAATGCAGAAGAGGAGGATGTTGAGAAGTTTTGGCTGAAGCTGTCTACAAGGCAGCAGCAACTGCTTTGGAAGAAATTCCAAAAGCAAAGGCAGGAAGAAGGAACAGAAGCTGCCTACAAACAGGCAACTTGTGGTGCAGGTATGAAAGCAAAAGCCAAGGGATTGGTCAAGCTGTGGCTGAAGCATGGGTCCACCAAGCACCCAGCTTTTGAGACCCATCTGGTTGAGCTGAGGAGCACTGAGAGCCATGTGGCCAAAGAGAAATGGGTTCCATTGGAAACCATCAAGCAGAAGTATGGCATCATGGAGCTCAAAGCAAGGTGCCTGGGAGGTTCAATCAAAATCAGGAAGTCAGCCAGCGACCCAAGATTTCCTGAGTTCCAAGACTTGACTGAGACCAAGGAGCTGAGGACAGATAAGATGAAGTCAAAGCAAGGTAGGGTTGAGTCAGGAATGTGCATGGGCAGACTTCAAAGCTTTGTCCAACATGGAGGTTCAAGGGCAAGTGGATTTGGAGTTCCTGAGTGAAGGTTCTGACGAAGAGGCTGCTGCTTCAGGGGATGAAGTGGAAGCTCAAGCTTTGGCTTTGAACATGCTGGAGCCCTGGAAGGAGAAGGAACTGGAAAGCAACAACAAGAAGGCACAGGATGCCTTGGCCAGCTTTGAGACAGCATCAGCCCTTGCTGATGAGGTTGAGCCACCTGCAGGATCAATCCTGAAGTGCCAGAAGAAAATCAAGAAGCACTTGCAGCAGCTGGCTGCTAAGTCGCAGAGGGAGCTGAAGGTAGAGATCAAAGAGAGAATCAAGGCCTTGGACGAAATCAAAGAGGATACACCTGTGGGGGTTGCAAAGAAAGCCTTAAATGCTGCAGCTGCCACTGGCAAGAGAGCCATGAAGGCAAAGGCCTGAAGACTTTGATCCAGAATCAAAGCTGCAACAGACTCTGAGCTTGCTCTGGGTACAAAAGTGTTGGGCGCTGTCAAGGACCAGCAATGGGCCTTTTTCTGCAAATTCCAGCTGCACATGTGATTCTGTCAATCTAGCAGCTTGTGGGACCAGAAATGGGCCCTGTTGTGCAATGGGTTGTGTTCAGTTCAGCTTGTGTTTTTTGCAGCTTAAAAAAACATTCCTCTTGCAAGCTGCAGCTGCCCATGTGCATTCTGTCAGTTTACACCCTCTGGGACCAGAAATGGGCCCTGCTGTGCAATAGAATGTGGTTAGTTCAGCCTGTGTTTGCTTGCAGCATGAAATGCCCAAAAGGAAAGCACCTGCTGATGATGGTGATGGCAATTCTCCAGTGTTCAGAGGAGGGAGGCACCAAAGAAAAGCAGCAGCTGATGCAAAAGCACAGAAAGAAAAAAAGGTAGAAGCCATTGCCACAATTGGTGGTGTGAGCCCATGTGTTTACAAGCTGTTGGAGCATTGGTCCTGGGGAAGTAGCAGTGCCTTGGAAATTTGTGACCTTGCCAGGTCTGTGAAAAACACATTCGGTGCAGTCCCACAGGATTTGAATGCCTTGGCAAGCTGTGGATCTTATGGGCACCAGCCATCCAACACACAAAGAGACTTGCTCAGGTTAGAGGCACTTCAGAATTTGAAGGCTCCTGACCCTTACTATGTGTCAGCTTGGGTGATTCAGAACCCAGGCACAAGACCAGTATTGGTGAAAGAAGATATAGCAATTTTCTTGCCACATGAATGGGGCCATGCTTTGTCTCAGCATGGGTTGCTGGATTGCACAGTGGGCGAAATGGCGGACATCAAGGAATTCTGGAAGCAAGTTTCAAATGAGGACCCCAAACTCTACAAAAACCCTGTTTTGAAAGAGAACAGAGAGAACTACATGCCATTTGTCTTGCATGCAGACAAAGGGCCCCATGCCAAGCAGGATTCTTTACACACTATCAGCATGTACAGCCTGATTGCCCAAGCAAGGAGGCTTGGGGTGGACGAAAGCAGCTTCATGCTGTGTGCTATTCCCAACAGTTGCTTAGTGACTACAAAGAAATGCAAGGATCTATCCTTGGCCAATGTGGAACCCACCATGGATACAATTGGCAAAGTCTTAGCATGGAGCTTCAAAGCTTGGTTTGCTGGCCTGCACCCTTTCACTGATGATTTTGGACATCCTTTGCTACAGGACAGGCTGGCCAAAGCAGGCCAAAGAATTTGCCAGAATGGTATGAGATGTATAATTTGGGCTTTGCCAGCAGATTGTGAGCACAACAGTGTAGAGTATGGGCTTCCAAACTACAACTCCAACAGCCCTTGCATGAGGTGCAAGTGCAACCGAAGTGATACACCCTGGAATGACTTCAACCACAATGCTGATTGGAGGTCCAAGCCTTATACAAAGCAGGAAGTGCATGATGAACCCATGACATCCCATTGGGTTCTTTCCATACCTGGAGTGAACCATTGGACTTTTGCATATGATTTCATGCACTGTGCAGACTTGGGGTTTTCTTCAGCATCAGTGGCAAATGTCTTCTATGATGTGGTTTACAAACACCTGCCTGGGAGAAAGAGGTCAGAAAAAATAGCACAGCTTCTAGACCTTGTGCACCAAGCCTATGATGACTTGGGAATCACAGAGGGCAGAATTTCAAAACTGGCACTGTCTCACTTTTGTGATGCTGATGCACCCCACCAGCATTACCCTGATTTGATGCATAGTGCAATCAAGGCGAAGCAAACAGCATATTTGGTGCCAGTGTGTCTTAAACTCTGTGAAAAATTCAATGATGGCTCAGATTATTGCATGTGGAGGCACAAATGCTTGAAGCACCTGTGTAATTTGTGCAAAATCAGTGAAGAGGCTGATCTTTTCTTCACCCATGAAGAATTTCGACAATATGATTCCAATGTCCACAAGTTTTTGCAATACTACAACAAGCTGAGCTACCACAGCTACAGCCTAGACAATGCAAGGGTTGGGCATTTTCAATGGGGCCAAATCCCAAAAATGCATTTCTTGTGCCATATTTCAGAAGATGCTCAGTTTTTGAACCCCAGAGCAGTATGGGCATACCCAGGAGAGCATTTGGTGGGCAATGCCACTAAGTTGGCTGCAGCTTGCTTGGCTGGGCTACAGCCTTACCAGGTTCCAAATACAATTTGTAAGAAGTACCAAATTGGGAAACATTTGCAATTTCAACAGCAGGCTTGAAAAAAGGAGTAGCCTGAACACTGCAAAAGCTTCATTTGCTGTGGAGGACCTGCAGCAGGGCCTTCTTGCGGTTCTTAAGTTCTGTTTGTTCTTGCTGGGGACCTGCAGAAGGGCCCATGCAATCACAGACAGTGCAATTTTTGATTTGAAAATATTGAAAAAGTAGGACCCCAAATATTGATTTATTTTTTCAATATTTTTAACTTCCTTTTCTTAAACCAAAAACAAGTTTTTTTTTCAAAAATATTGATTTTGCACTAAATATTGATTTTTTTCAATATCGGATCCTCTGGGAACCAGTGCTTGACATGGATGAAAGATCGGATGTAAAACCACCGATGGAACCTGTGAGCCCAAAGACAGGGTATACAACGACAACGACCATTTTGACAGAATTTCTATGGAATTTCTATGGATAATTTCATATATACAACGACAATTTCTATGGAATGGAGAAACTAAAAATCCATACGGGGCTTGGGGCATTGTTTTTTTAGGGCAAACGCCATCATGGCATGTCAAACGACCGCACCCAACATCAGAGTTTGAAAAGAGTTGGATCCATTATTCAAGACATATTCAAAGTTGAATAGGTCGGTGTATATGGATATTTCCGAAAATGGGGAAACCCCCAAATCATCCACATTTTACCATTTTAGATCATTTTAGCATTGAAACTCATTGTTTTGGGGACTCCTCAGTTTCAAGAACTCCATATATATATATAAATATAAATATATAGATATAGATAGATAGATAGATAGCTAGCTAGCTAGATAGATAGATAGATAGATTAGATAGATTAGATAGATAGATAGATAGATAGATAGATAGATAGATAGATAGATAGATAGATAGATAGATAGATATCCCACATATAGATATAGATATCCCATATATATATATATATATATATCAATATATATATATATAGTTGATGTACATAAAATGAAATTCATCAGTGTTCCACATGACTTGAGCCTCAACCACTTGCATCGCCTGGCGAGGAACCACTTGCAGGTTTCGAAGGCTGAGGCTGCGGGGGTAGTGCCAATGTCGATGCAACAAGCTTCAAGGTGGTGCCCCATAGTTAGCTAAGTTGGTGCAAATATCTCCAATAACTGTGGTTTATGGGGTAGATATATCGTAGATATATTGACATACTTACTATGGTGATAAACCAACCTGTAACTGGGGGGGGCACCACCTTGTTTGTACGGTGCGGGTGCTTAAAAGTTGGCCCGGTGCGGCCAAAGAATACACCTGGAGGCCTTCAGCATACACAAAGATGTGTGTTTACCATTGGTTTGTTGACAAAAAATTGGGAGGATATTCTCCATATGTTGAGCGTGTTTCAAAACAATTTTGCGTAACAGTGCCTTTCAACGCCTTTAGCATAATCCCAAATCAGTGATATCAGCACCCACTTGGCCTTTTGATAGTGGGAAAGGAACATGTTATCAAATGTGGTGGTATCCAATATGAAAAAACATATGTCAATATTTTAATTCTGGATCATCCCGCTATCCGTTCACCATTTGTTTTGGACCCCAATAGAATCAATCTTTCGCACAATCCACCAGTAAGGAAATGTGTCAACTAAAGTTTTACCATCAGAATATGTATATATTATTATATATATTATATATATATATATACACATATAGATCCTTTCACTGACCCCAAATAGCGTATACCCCACCAATAAGGAAATGGATCAATTGACCTTTTAGCATGATATTTGTTTCTATTCGCTGACCGCAAATAGGATCAAATGGGGTAAATAGGATCTGTAACATACCTGACAATACACCACCGGTGATGAAATGGATCAACTGACCTTTTACCATGAGAAAATGTATCCTTCTGCTAATCCCAAATATTGTAAATGGCATGTTTCACATATTTGACAAGACCTTGCCAATCAGGAAATGGGTAAATGTACCTTTATCATGGTAAATCACATTACTGTATATGATATTTTATTGGTCCTTAAGAATGCACATTCCTCCCCATTATATCCATTATATTGGGTCGATTATACCTTCATTAAGATTCATTTCCCAATAATATCCACAACTTCCGAGTCTAACCACCCCTTGGTCATTGCGCCAGTTTTCCATTTCGGCGTATGACAACACACCTCCATTTATAGCAAGCCCCGAAAAGATTTAGTCGAAGAAAATAGTCGAAGTCGAAATCCGGGAAAATCTGTGGAACATATCATTTAAACCATTCTTTTAGTCATCTTTTTGGAGGGTACCCTCCTGTAAACACGGCCATAGATCTGGAAAGCCCACCATGAATGTAGATCGCACCATAACTGGGTGATTTTGTGGCAAATGTTGGTTATTCCAGCACCATGGTTCGCATATGGAGGTGAGCACGGCCAAGACCAACTGCGAACGGGTGCGTATGGCTGCGGCGTTTGGGGAGCGGGTTTGGAGTCAGTGCCAATCACTGGCGTGCCCGCAGCCACCTCAATTGACAGTCGGATCCCCCGGACACAAAATGATTAGCATATTCGATCCAATACTTAAACGTTTGGGGTAGATGGGGGTTAGAAACTTTCGTGTTAATGTTTTCGGAGTATCCCCCAAAAATAATCTTTAGGAAGCCGTTCGAAATGACTCCGCACCAGCTTTGGCATCAGTGGGCTTATTCCATTTATAAGTGGGTTGTTGCCCCACTCACTAACCACTGACAGAAGTAAGTGGGATAAACCACAAACTAGGAAGGTCGGTGCTTGCACAGGTTACCCGACGGCTGGTGGTTCAAACCAAGCGCTGCAATTGAGTCAATTTGCACTGTGTGCCAGGGAGATTTTGGGATGTACCACAACTGATTGCTTGGGGGTGCATCCCAATTAGTAGGTGAGAGCCATAATCCAGTTGAAAAAACGGGTTATTTTTATGGGATATACAAGGGTCATTGGTCACTTACTAACTGGGATGCACATCCCAAGTGGCCATTTAGAGTTTGAATTCGTCAAACATCGCAGTTTGCAACAAGGACCGGGATAGGTTTTTTTTCCGCAACTGTGGGGAACCCATCCCCAAGACAACAGCCACCCGGCTTGTTTTTTTGGGGGCCCGTTGATCATTAGAGGTTTGCCGTGGTGATTTCTTTCATTATAGTCACGATTAAGTCACTATAGGTTCTCGAAATTCCCAGCACCGCATTGCAATCCATGGCAAAAGTGAAGAAGAAACTGAAGGCAGTTGGAGCTAAGAAGGCTTGGGAATTCAGTTGCGGCTGGGTTGGGAGATTACCATTTCTTGTTGCAGATGGAATCCATTTTCGAGACTGCCTGCCACCGAAGAATTCTTGGGTTCGCGTTGCAAAATTTCGAACCAGACACACACATGCTTGGATTTGCTGAAGATGATTTGTTTTTTTCCCAATAGGAAATCCAATACTTGGGGAATCTGTAGGGAATCTTGAAAGTTACTTAAGAAGCAAATCCAAGCATGTCCATACTCTTTTCAATCGGATTTTCCATTATAAACCACCCATATTTGGGTACCGCCATTAAGGAAACCCCCATATCATATTTTTAGGTGTGTATGAAATTGATTTGCGCTGACGGCGACCGCTTTTAGTTTGCTTCTCGCTCTAGACGTCACGGGGTTCACCCTTTCCTCATCAAATGATCTGTGTATAATCAGATGCCCCTAATTTTAGACAACCCCCCGCAAACCATGGTTTAGTAGGGAATAAGGACACACATTTGGGACCATAGAATTGAGATGTTCAATATTGTTGGGGGATGGGCTTCACCAAGAACATCGAAGAACTTTGTTTTTTTGATAATAACCTTTTGGTTCATGATGATTCATTACATTCTAGTTTGGGCCAGCTTTCATCCACTATATAATCACTATATCCTAGTTATTATCCATATTTATCCACATATTTTTACCAGCAACCAGCCCCGCAGTATGGTGGTTGCGTGTGACCGCGTGACCCGGTGTGACCCGGTGGCCCAGGGCAAGGTCAAAAAGAAGGTGAAGGACGCATCAAATGTGGCTGTAAAATCCCGCTCAATGAAAAGCAAACATCTACTTCTAAGGGAGGTTTTCAACTTCTACGTTTGACCAGCGGAGGGTCTATGTTAAATTTATATGAAACTGCCAAGTTTCATTATATCACATACCCTCTGGTAAACTAACGTAACTGTGGAAAATCACCAGGTAAATTGACTATAAATGGGCCATTTTCAATAGCTATGTCAAATTACCAGAGGGTAAATGATAATCGTGGGAATCCCGATGGCATCCGATGAAAGTGACCAGAATTTCGAAATCCCCCAGTTTCTTCCCTGGCGCACCTCCAGTCTGCAATAGAATAGCATCATAGAAAAATCATCGCATGACAGCACTTGGAGCATCCCACTTCGTAAGTTAGTAAATGTTAGTACCCGATTTTCGTAAGCCTAGTAGGTCCCCATTCAGTGGCTTAAATTCAGTTATTCTCCCATCAAAATGGGTTATCCTCTGGTTATTTAACATAGCCATGGAAAATGGCCCATTTATAGATGATGTTCCCATTAAAACCTCCATTTATGAGGGATTTTCCATGGCTATGTTAAATAACCAGATGGTATAACTATGGTTACACTCACCAGTTACGATCCGTGTGATGATCCTCCAAGCGACCGCTTGCGACCGGAGGAAAGGTTGCCATCTTTGAGAGAGTGGCTGGCAGAACAAGGCACAACGCTTCTCAACAAAATGGCACTGATGTTTCAAGAAAAAGCCCCAGTTCACCGAAATGGATAGAGCGTATTTTTGTTGGTCAGAAAATTATGACATACTAGTCATAGGTTTAAACACATTTCAATACAGTCAATACAGTTCTGATGATTGATGTTTTATTTGATAGTGTAATATGCCTTTCATAGTTCATTTCATAATATGTATACTATGATATCATATATATATATATGTATAATGTATATATATATATATAATATCGAACGTGATATATATATATACTACTATATTGTATTGTATATTGTATCATATTATGTCATATTATGTTATATTATATTATGTTATATTGTTACATTATATTACATTATATTACATTATATCATATTGTATTATATATATATACACAGTATAGATATATACTGTATATAAATGTGCATTTGTATTGTCTGGTACAGTTCCAAGCTGAGTTCATACATGTTCATACAAGGTGGCGTCCATCTTAGATGGGGAAGCGCGTTGATAACTTCAATAACTATGGTTTACTGTAGATGGTGTTAATAAAGTAGCTATTTGGTGTTAATTGGGTTTATACACCGACAAATGTCATGATGAAGTTTAATATAGAAATTTTATACAATCGTAATTTTGTAGTGATATTCGGTACCCATCAACCAATACCCATAGGATCCATGTATGCTATATATGGTAACATTTGCCATCAGTATACCCCAAATGTTAGCATATATACCATACATGGATCCTATGGGATATAGCAATCTGCTGACTCGGTTTTGAACCATGGTTTATCACTAGAAATAGCATCACCGGATGTCCTGACTAGGCGCTGAAGGCCTTGAGAACTTGGAAGTGCGAGCGTTGCACGAAGGAAGGGGTCAGAGATACGGCTGGGTGGTGTTGGGCTAGCCATGGCCATGGCTAATTTCGTTGATTTATTGAAGAAATGGTGATTTTACAGTTCGCAAACAGTTCGTTTACCAGAGGGTGAATGGGATTTAAGGGTTTATAAATCTAACATCTATATATGTATACATACATATATATATGATGTTTTTACATTTTGATATAGTCCATCAGCAGCAAGCCTGGGGGGCAGTTGTGGTTAGTTTCGTGGCTATAACCGTGGGATTTGAAGCCCCCGTAAGTTGGGATATAACATGAGATAACCCTCAAAAGACTGTGGTCGCCACTACTTATGAGTAGAGGATGGTCATCAATCCAATTTCAGGACCGGGTTCATATACCCGGTTTTTCAGGATTCCCACATACTGGGATGGAATACTCAAACCAATGTACAATTCTTTGACCATGGCACATAGAACCACATGCAACATATGGGGGGAATACCACCCAAATAAACATGTTTCTGGGGAAAATCACCGTACTTTTTTCTGACCATCCCACGGATAAGTGGCTAATAACCATGTTTATAACGCATCTAACCCATCTATCGATGGGATAACCCTAGGGGAATTCTGGGATGATTTTCCAAGATCTTCCTGGAGGCCATAGCTGCCATAGCTATGTTCGATTACCAGAGGGTCTGGCTGGACGACGCGCATGAGGTTTATCCCTATTGAATCACCAGTTTTCTTGGGTAAGCACCAACCAGTTGCAAAGGTCTTCCTAATTTTTTTCGTGGTTCCATCACTTTTTTTCTTGCCGCTGGTCACTGGCTATGCGCGGCCCAGGACTGGAAAGCCCTCAGGCTGCCTTCCTGACGAAAGACGTGGAGAAAAATGAGGCGAAGATGTTGAAGTTGGACGTGGATTTTTTTCATCGCAACGTTGCGCTAGAAATGCACTATGTATCTGGGTAAATAATAACGACCTCACTGCGACCTCACTGGAATCATGGTTAGGATTCGGGAAATCATCCCCAAATGGCCTCAATTCAGGTTAGTGAAATATTGTAATTTACCCAGATGTATACTATTGGGTAAAAAAAGGGATATCGCACTATAAATATCGCACTGAATGGGGGTTGGGGTATATCTCAAATTTTATACCTTGCATAAAAATATCATGATATATCCCAGTTAGTTGAGTTAGTCACAGTTAGTCGGGGTTATAGTAACCAAGAAACAAAACTGAGGAGCATTACCTTATATCTTCACCTTTAAAAAAAAAACATCAAGCGCTGTGCTTGCGGTTCCATGTGCTGCCAGGTGATTCTGCGGCTTCCAGCGGAGTGCCTTTTGGATGCGGAGAAAGCGCTGAACGACGAGGTGAGCTTTTCGATAAGCTCAGCAGTGTTGAACCCCCCTGTTGGTTCATGATTATAGGGGATTATATCATATTATATCACAATCGAATCCCATTAATCCATTAAATTATATCTCATTAAGTCACCATTTTTGTAGGGGATTATAAATTACTACCCAATAGATTGGGGATGTTTTTCATAATCCAGTAGGAGAATCCCAAAATCCCATTTTTAACCACCGGTTTTTCATGGAATGACAGATGGTTTATGAAACTCATAGATCTGTATACAGAGATGTAAAGACACACACAACATATTAATGTATCTCATATTAAAAACTATACAACCACAAATAACGAATATGTATTATAGATTATATATGTGTGATTATAAATATATTTATATATATTATATATGATTATTTCAGCCAACAGTGGTTCTTGGATAATGACCACCGTTTCAGGTTCTCTGCAAGGCACGCGAACAACTGCAGCGTTGGAAGTCGGAAGCTTCCATGGCTTTTTTCGTGTGCGACGCGGCTGAGAGCATAAAGAACAGGTATGCAAACATCCCAGGGATATCATGAAGATATTCAGGGGATATTAGGGCATGATGATATTAATGGGATAAAATGGGCTCTAATTCTATAACCAACAAAAATGGATGACATCAACCGTGATGGGTATAAGGTATATGATGATGGATATATTAATGGACTGTAAATGACATTATGATCCTTTCTGTATTATTGCGACACTAATGGAATATAGTATAAACTATATTTGGATGTGATTGAAATTGTGGTACGCCAAAAAATGCAATATGATAATAAAAACTTAACACGATGGTACATACAGTAAAACCATTGGATTTTAGGCACCCTGCAAACCCAGCCCAGACCAGTGCAGAACCTCTTGCATGCATTCTCGGCATGTTGCCAATACATTTTTCCCCCGCCAGACCATGCAAATGGCAAGGCCGCGCCGCGCGACATTGTTTTTGGTTTGTCAGCTGTGTGAGTGCATGTATTGAAATTCAACAGGTGCATGTTCGACGCGCCTCATATCGCAGCAATTTTGTAACCAAAGGCCTGCACGCGCGTTGTCTCTTACTAAAGCTCCCTGGTCCCTGTCAACGGCATGTTGGACGGCATATTGCGAACAAACCTTGGCCGCTACAAAACCTGTAGGAGCAACAACGAAGACTTCGAGAGCTTGGAGCAAACAGTTGGCTGCTATATTGAATACCCATTCCCAAGCTCACAAAACTTAGGAGGCACTGAATACTTATTATATGTTCCAGTAATGGCATGCTGATTATACATATTGTATATTTTGTGGTAAGGATAATAAAAATCAGAAAAATAAAGATAAGAAAAAATCAGAATTTCATTATGTACAATACATTATGTGATTTCTCACCAGTATGATGGTACTGCAAATAAAAGTTGAATGGTGAAATATATTTTGTTTAAATTGGATATCCATTTACATAAACAAAAGTAATAATACTATTTAATGGTACCAGCATGTTGTTCACACAATGTTTATCTAGAAATGTAATATATACATATTTTTTGACATTATATACAAATATATATATATAGATATAGATATGTGATATGTGAACATAAATTTCATATATTGTCTCAATATGAATATAGATATATCAACACATAAATGAACAATTATATGATTAATATCTATCTATACCTGGGATGCTCCATGTATGGTGTATTTACCCACATTTAAGGATGAATCTTGAAGTAATGTTGGTAACTATTACATAAACATGCAACATATGAGTAATTGACATGCCGAATTTGTTTGTTCATCAAATGATATTGTGTTTTCCAGTAATGGCATGATGATTTACCCTCTGGTAATTTAACATAGCTATTGAAAATGGCCAGTTATAGTGGATTTTCCCATTAAAAATGGAGATTTTCCATAGTTATGTTAGTTTACCAGAGGGTAATGTGGTAATGGTAAACCCAATAGTAAGCTCAAAATCATCATGAAACTCTTCGGGCGTTGCCACGGCCCAAGGCCTACGGCTTCTGCGTGCCACCCACCGTTCGGATCCGTGGTGTTCTCTGGCGACTCTTTGCACTTCGAGCACAACCGGAGCAGGGCGGTGGTCAGAGGTGCCACTAGGGGCATAGGAAAATGGTGATTTCATCGGGTTTTATAGGAAATAATCTTGTTGATTGGTTATTAAAGATACCCTGTTTGAATTCATGGGTTTTTATATGATTTAATAGGATCATCATGATCTGTAGGGAATCATATAATTTGTTGATTGGTTGTGAGATGGGAATTACAGTATACTGCCTGGGTCACTGTTTTTTTCTGAACTAACCCATATGAATAGGAAACCTATCATCCCTGTACAACATAAAGGGCTAGGGGTAACTTTAACGGTTCAAATGTAACTGTGAAATTTCGTCGGGAAATTTGGTTATTGATGAAAATTTAAATGGATATAACGATATCCTTACTTGGTTGTGCCCCATAGCAAATTTGTTTAACCACGATTTATGGTGGATATTTCTATAGTGAAATAAGGTTATAAACCAACTTATGTAGTAGTGGCCAGAGCACAGATCAATTGCCAAATTTGGTAATCTTAGTTCTTTTTTGGGTTTGATATTTGGCTGACTTTGGATTTATCGTTTGATAAATAGATCAGTTTACCCACATTCACCTGTTCTTGTCGCTCATTCCATGGTTGATTTCCAGCAGTGGGAATTTTCCCAGCAGAAGAGGGGTCAGCCATACAGGGCGAAACTTGGTGAATGGTTGTATTCTCCTGTGGTGAATGTTTGTCGGACATGGAGGAAATAGATGTTCTGGTTGGTGGTTTGGAACATGTCTTCCATATATTGGTAATAGTAATCTCAACTGACTAATATGTTTCAGAGGGATTCAAACCACCAACCAGTGTTTGTCTTCATTTGGGATCATTTGAAGAGTTTAATAGGAAAAAGGAGGATTGGTACCATCACATTTTCAGGCACCCATATTTTTAGACACGTATCCGTTTTGCAAAGAATCCCCGATTTTTAGACAAACCCATTTTGCAAAGAGTATCCGAAGTTGGCCTTGACCAAGGGGTGGAATGCATGAAACAACACCAATGATTTCTTTTATTGCAACTTCAAATGTTCGCAGATGGAAAATTCCAATGCTTTGCCGATAGATTTGTTATTGAAATTCTCCATCATCAACTCATCGAACGCACTTGTGATACAAAAAAACCATGTCTGTGGAGGCGTTCCAGAGCATGATGGCGAAAACCAGCTTGAAACTTGGCCCATCGATGATGGATAATCCATGAGAAATCCATAAGAATCCTTGCCGCCCAAAGAATAAACGGCTGGAAGAAGCCGAAGGGATGAAGCCGATGGTGCAACTAAAAAAGGTGGGTATCTACTAAGCGATTTCAATAGTAAAATCATGGAATATCTACTGTACTGGTATTCTACTGTTGATATCTACTAAACAACTAGCATTTGTTCATATTTTGTGTATCTAAGATTGGCAATGAGATATCATCAGTTTGCGAGACCGGTCACATCTTGCAGAGATATTCTCAAGAGCGCAGTTCAATCTGTAGCGTCGGATGAAAGCTATGCGTATCATGACTGGATGATCATCGCAGACAAGTGATCATCGCACAATGAGGGTCGTGCGAAGCCAACTTGTGAAACGTTTGATTCGAGGCAATCCCATCTTGTTCCCATGACATATTTCCTTCATATTCCCAGAAAATGGTAGGATTATATTTCAATATGAAAACATTTCATTTACAATATAGGTAGGATATATTGGAAACATCTTATTCCCAGAAAATAGTACCTTCATATTTCAATAAACATATTCCACCTATATCATCCCCAACCTTGGATGAGTAGGATTGACCAACATATTCCCTGCTGCATTGGGGGGCGAGGTGAGTTTCATCCCCATAAAATGGCTCATGGTTTACCAAAGGTGATATAAAGGTGATTAAACCACTATAGTGATTAAAAGTGATTAATAGTGATTAATGGTGATTAATAGTGATTAGTGGTGACTAATAGTGATTAATAGTGATTAAAAAAGTGATTAATAGTGATTAATAGTGATTAATAGCGATTAAAAAAGTGATTAATGAAATGGTTTACCTTTCTTGTGTCATTGGATTGGTTTTCACGGGAAAACCTTAACCGGAAACCTTGGATTTTACTATTAAGATCATGGGGGTTTCCGGTATCAATTTTCCCGTAAACCAATCCAATGATTGTGGAAGCTCAAAGCTACATTGAAAATTGCCATGATCGTTTCTGGTCAAACTCGCTATGATTCGTGGTTTAGCAGAAACGCGACTTGATGAGCTGGTCAATCCATATAGGAATACTATGGAGGTTTCCCAAGATGGGGGTGCCCCCAGTTCTCATCCATGGATTTTCCATCACAGTCTGCATTTTTGGTGGTTTCCACAGTGGAAACCACCACGGTCGATGTCCGGTCGAAACCAACCCAACGGGACGATGATGATGATGTGAATATCATGTTCTTCTGCTGGCTTTGCCGACGAGATTTGCCATGAACATGTGGGATTTGCCATGATGATCATTTAATGATCATTTGTCGAAAAAAAACTAAAATAGAAATGGAAATTCCATCATATTTGGATCATTTCCTGGGAAAGAAACTCATGGATTTCTATATTTCTATCCCAAATCTTGATGGTTAAGTCAAGGAAACAACTGATGACTGATTTCCGTAGCCATGGTCAAAAGTTGGATTACACAGCCATGTTGGGGGATGGTCATACCACCATTTGCCGGGTTAGTCATGATGGAAAATTGTGTAAGAATTCACAATAAGCCATAGTTTGATGACTCTAGCCCATATTATATCCACATGCTTGGTACATATCCATCAAGATATCCCCATGATATCCATTATTTTCGATGTAATCCCAGATATTCCCATATATTTCCCATAAACATACACCATATATTCACGATGTATTCACCATAAAATCTCCATTTCACCATATGTTTCCCATATTCACCATGTATTCACCATGTATTTCTGATACATTCACCACAATTTCTCCATAAATTCACCAACAAAAACCATGGCGAGACCGGCGCAGCGCTGCTAGGAAGGAGCACCTCGATGCCTCCCAGAGAGAATTGAAGACCTGGCACAGCGCGCTGCAACGCTTGGTGAAAGAAGGCGATCCTTGAAGTTGACGAGTGATGAATGGTGATTCAACTTTTATAAGGTGATTCAACCACTATAATGATTAATGGTGATTAATAGTGATTATAATCGTGATTAATGACGATATTTGTGGTGATTCATGGTGATGGAACATAGTGATTAATTAGTGGTGATTAATGGTGATTAAACATATAGTTAGTAGATGTTAGTAATATGAATATTGAAAACCGGTAATAAGATTGTGCAGATATATCGAACTAGTTCATGTGGGATAAAAACCAACAAACATGGCTGAGGATCACTACTATTGAAGTGTTCATACCTGGTGAGGCATTACCGTTGATAAGGGTCAATTTATCCCAGTCTTGATGTACAATTGAGAGGAAATAGAACACAACTGGGAGACATGGAACAAGAGGCCACCTATGACCCACTTATGAGCTGCAGGAAGACGTCCCACCTAAAAATAATGCGCCATGAAACCGGTGATTAAAACAGCAAGAAGAATGAGATACGGAAAACAACAGTGATTTTGGTGGTTTCCTAAAATGGGGGACCCCAAGTTCTCATCATGATGGGAAACCGATGGTGGAAAGGGGTACCCCTACTTTAGGAAACGCCAGTTTGGGTGGAACCATTGAAAATAAACCATTAAAAACAATCAACAGAAGTAGGTTTTGGGAGGCGGAACTAACCACTTGGGATACTGCTGAGTCCTGGTTTAGTATCAAACTAAGAACTAGGAACAGGAACGTCGTGTGGTGCCCTGCCTTATAAAGAAATGTTGCTTCATAAGCCCCAGTAACTGATTGCCGGCCAATTCAGGTCGACCCTCACCAAAGACCACTTGGGAATAGTGTGGTAACACATAATAGTACTGTAAGACTTTTCATGGTTCTCAACAAGCAGAACACTCGCCAAAATATGCCAGAATTTTCTCATAATTCACAAACTTGCTTGACCACGAGCCATTTTGAGACGTTGAATGATCATATATGGATATATATGGAGATGTCCTAAAATAGGGGACCTCCAAAAATGGATGGTTTGTAATGGAAAATCCTATTAGAATAGATGATTTAGGGTTACCCCTATGTTAGGAAACCTCCATATGGCACCTGGTTAACCCTCAACAAACCAAGAGTAGTCACTGGTGATCACCGAGTCGAAGCTTCACTTCTCACCAGATGCTACAAGGTGGCACACATGGTTTCCCCATGATTGGTTAGTAAAAGTGCCAATGTTTGAAGGTACTTGTAGGTCAACTGAATAAACATGTACCCTCTGGTGTCATCAAACGTTGCAACTTCCAGCAAACCATGTCCGATTACTAGGCTTCGATTGCAACTTCACCCTCGAGTCTTTGGGCTTGGCTCGTGACTTTTGGTATGCCAACAGCTGGTCTGGGAAAGTCCTTCCCTGGTACAGCTGGCTGGTTCAGCCAGCTTCGACCAATGTCTCCCTGCAACCTGGCTATTGGTTGGTGGTTTCCTGGAAAGTTTTGGGTGATTTTTCAGTGCCAGGGTCAAGTTCCGTGGTTGATTTTCCAAAAACTGAAAAAACGGTCATCCCCCATTTTCACAGGGGTTATATAATGTAACCATTGGGGAATCCCAATGGTGGGATGAACATGACAACGTCGCATTTGTCTTGTTTGAATTCCATCCGATTTCAGAGTCAGAACTTTGCCGGAGCGACTTGGCATTATTTTTGAGGTGTTTATGCATCATGCTCTGTCACTACGAACTCAAGCTGACTGTACTACTTTTCGCAAGGGGACGTTCATGAATGACTAAAGATATGATAATAAAAGTAGTTGGTGCCCCCCAAGTTCTGTATGTTGGTTTAAAACCGCAATGAACTGGTTCGATATATACTTATATATATATATTTAAAAGTAATTAGTATTATAGTGTTGTAGTATTATGTGTATATATATACACTATGTATTATATATATTAGATATGTTTTATGTCTAACATATATTCAATGGGAATTTCAGGATCCTAAAATGGAGGTACCTACCATATATAAGGCCTATATAAGGCCTATGTAAGCGAATATAACCACAAAATATGGCCTTATATGGTACAGTACCTCCATTTTAGGATCCTGAAATTCCCATTGATATATATATATATATATATGTATATATATATATATATATGTATATATATATGTATATATATATATATATGTATATATATATGTATATATATACATAGCTGTTTATTGTATACATATTTTCTGTTTATATTCTGTGCATCGTTATTATTATTATTATTATATATATATATATAGTTGGTTATATATATATAAATTATTATATATATATATATGTATATGTATGTGTGTTATGTTATATTATATAGTTTTGTTTCAATATATATATGTTTACTGTTGAAAAATATTTGATATTGCATATAATTTTATATATTAAATAATGTATTAATATATTATATTACTCTTTTAAATTATATTACAATATATTACATTATATTACATTATATATTTTGTTATATTACATTATTTTACATTATATTACATTATATTGTATCATATTATAACATTTATATATATAAATATTTTAATGAATATACTGTATATATACATATACATTTAATAACACACACACATATATATATATTATACATATTGATGTATATAGCTGTACCTAATGGGGTTAACAACTAAGCCAGCTGAGATGACGGACAGCAGCCTCTCAATGCAGGAATGATGCATACGAACTCGTGGCTCTGACCCCGATCAAGGCGGATTGGAACCGATGGCATTTGGGGCTGTCCGAGGTTTCAGGGCGAGTGATATAATTCTATAATATAACTATATTCATATAATGATATATAAGGTTTATTAATTATATATACTATTAGGATAATTATAACTATAGTGATGCTTATATAATAATGATGTTTATAACCCTATGAAAGTTCTAATTATATTCCCCTTAAAAACCATAGAATTCACCGATTTTTGCCTCAACTTGCCTTGCTATCGTGAACTGGGGGCCTCGCCTTGCGGGCACGCCCCAAGTTGTCATCCTAAATGAGTATCTCGGTTGCTTTTAAAAGGGGAACTTTTGAGGTCGGGGACTATGACTCGAGAAAGAGGTAATTATTTGTGATGCAAGATGTGTATGTTGAGAAGGAACATGAAGAAATCCTTTCTCGTAATAGTTAAATCGACTTAAATAGTGTTTCTCATACTACCCATTAGTGATACCACAATTAGTAATACATTAATTAGGGAGACGTTTGATTCATCCACATACTGGAAGTTATGTAGCTTAGACTAGCAGTTCTGCGGGTGGTCTTTGAACATGTCATTGAGATACTATTTTAATAAGCAGTTTGAGGTGGAATCTGGGTAATCAGCGATGTTTGTCAACCTGAAGGACAATTATCAGACATTGAACATTCATTGATGATTAGCAAGTCAATCATACATTTACATGGATAATGATGAGTAGGATCATTGTCAACTACCATCATTATCTATTGAAATGCTCGCTACTATCCTGTCATGATTATCAATGCACATTACTATCATGAATAGCTAGTGATCAATCCATATTGATGTTCTCCAATCGTTAACAATCTATAATGATCATCAAACATATATTCTACAAACACGCTGTCAGTTCATTGTCGTGATTCAAAGACAATGTTACTCCATATAATTTACAGCCCCCCAATCATGGGACCCCCATTTCCATCATTTTCCGGGGCAATCATCAATATTCATACTTATAGTTTTAAATCATTTTTATTTATATATCATCAAACATAAACAGTAATAATAATCATAGATTTGTCAACCATGTTGTCACCATTAAAATAGATAATGATCAATGATCGGCCGATGACCCGTACTCGTACTTGGGATCGGCCATGGTCCAGGCGGGAACCCAGCTTTCTCTGGATGCCAGCCTTGACAACACCCAGCTGCTGCCACCCGTTGCTGCAATGGGCAGGTGATTGCAGAATATGAATAATTACCCTCTGGTTATTTAACATAGCCATGGAAAACCCCTCATAAATGGAGGTTTTAATGGGAAAAACATCTATATATGGGCCATTTTCCATGGCTATGTTAAATAACAAGAGGGTAGATAGATTGATCAATGTACATAGTTATAACGCTGTATAACTGATAACATTCACACTTAGCAAGTAATTACTGTTGAACAACTCCGGATTGACAAGCAACCCCTGATCAATATGGTACACGTCTTGAATCGTTTTGATTGGAAACATCACTTTTTGGGAGGACCCTCATTCCCGAAACAGTGTGGCCACACTGAGGGGTTCTTACGGTAACAGTTAAGGCCTGGTGTTCAATCGAGGTGGTATCGGAAGCGTCCGGCGGCTTTTTCCCCACAAAATTGCTGTTGTGACATGTCCATGTGCATTTCGACTGCGCAGGCTCGCACAAAATGGGTGTCGCGGGATACGGGTCCGGCATTTTCCCTGTAATTTTCTAGACAAAATGGCTCTTGTGAAATGTTCATGTGTATTTCGACTGCGCAGGCTCGCACATCATCATCATCATCATCATCATCATCATCATCGTCATCGTCATCGTCATCGTCATCGTCATCGTCATCGTCATCACCGCCATCATCGTCAGCATCATCAACATTACCATCATCATCAACATCATAGTACATTCGCCCACGCTGTTTGGGGTCTCTTGCCTGGATAATCGATTCGGGAGTGTGACTCCTGGTTGACAACATTCAAGTCGCAGGAAGTTGACACACCCTTTGAATCTCAAATGGCAGCCCAACACCAGCCACGTTCCATGCGGGGGTATCATCTGCGGCAACTTCGCAACCAGATTCCTATCTGGAAGTTTGTCCAATTATATTTAGGGCCGCAGTTGAGGTTTACAAATTGGTATAACCGTGGTTGTAAACCCCCATAAATTCGGAGTCAACCCGCATAAGTATGTATATATATAATATATATATATATACATATTGTATATATATATATATATATGTTATCTATCAGTAAATATCCGCTTCAAACCGGAACTGCACTTTCAAGCAAACCATTCCCCATAATGAACCACCTGAATATTGAAGATTTTTTCATGGCACATTGAAGGCTTAGTACATCTTATTATGAGTTCATTGACCACAAACCACCACAAATAAGGGCTCATTCACATTCACTAATCATTTGTCATTCCGGGCGGTCTCACCTTTGTCAGGGTTGAATCCCGATGATAAAGTGACCCCACATGTTTGTTGATAGGGTTGGCGTACCCGTGGACATTGAATTCCGTTGCTGAATTTGGTAAATCCTGAACATGAGATTGTCCACATTATACCTTCTTGTAAAGAAATTGTTCACCTTAATGGACATTGGAATTCACCATAAAGCTCCACCCTCCCCAAAATGCTTCAGACCTAGATATGAGCCGACTTTCCAATGGCCATCTCAGCAGAGGTTAAGACATGGTGTGGTGTTGAGCGAGAATTTGAAGGATGAGATCCAGCTGAAGTTGCTGACGCCCGAAAGTGGCTGGGACAAGGAATTCCAGGATATTCGAGGGGATGGGGGACAATATGCGCAGATATGTCTAGTATGTCAGGGTCAAAAGGGATTGGACATTCTTACCCATGCTCATATTAGGGCCTATCTATTCCCATTTGGATCATTTAGTTGATAACATTTTTTGATTCAAAGATGAACACGGGACCAACAACAATAATGACCCAATGAATCCAAATCGCCCGGACAAAAAAAATATACTTGGCAATCCTTGAAGTCCCAACTTTGGTTGAAACGATCCAGCTCAATGGAATCCAAATGACGATATCAAACCAATTGGGATCTCACATCAAATATACATGGTGATACGAAGGATAGAACCAACATGATGATCAATTTTTATTGGCAAAGAATGCCAATATGCGGTTTCCTAAAATGGGGCTACCCAGTCACTATGGGTTTCAATACTAGAATGATCATCCATAACTTGGATGATTTGTGGTACGCCTATTTTAGAAAACAATCCTATTTGTGTTATTTCCTGCACAGTTTTAGCTGACGGTGCCCGGGGTTGGGTTCCCCACCTTCAATGTGAAAGGGGGGCCTAAGGGGTGCCAGGATTTTCGAAGGAGTTAATAGAGGATAAGGATCATCCAACTTACCCTCTGGTGAACTAACATAGCAATGGAAAATGGCCATTGAAATAGTGGATTTTCCCATGAAAAATGGTGGATCTTTCCATTGCTATGTTAGTTCACCAGAGGGTAGTACCTTCTGGTTGCTTAAGAGTTTGGGAACTAGTATAGATTGATTTAACTCTGCCCATTGAGTCCGATATGATAAAATCCATGATTTTTCAACATGGTGATTTCCCATAGCTACGTTAAATTACCTGGTTGTTAACCCTGGTTCATTTGCGTCCCCATTTCCTGGGCTTATCTTATGTACAAGTGGGGAAACTAAGCCACTAACCAGTTAGGATCCGGTAGGGGTGAAAGACCAAGTACCGCTAGGGTAGTGTTTCGCCTGAGATGTCCTGTTCTAAAAGTGGTGCTACCCCCTGAATCATCCATTGTGGTTGGGTCTTCCATGGTTTTCCATGGTTTACACCATCCATTTTGTTGGTACACCTATTTTCAGCCCAAATTTGTTGGCAAAACCTGGCATGGCGGCATGACGCTAAGTCGAGTATTCAATGTATGCTACCCATGAGGTTGATGATGGTCACTGCCATGGCTGCCATGACCTGTGGATTGGATAACCTGGGGGAGACCCCACTGGGATCACTGGGGTCCGGGGCGATCGCTTCTGGTTGTTTAACACAACTTGCTACCAAAAATTGCCCATCTATAGATGATGAAAATCATGATTTAGCTATTAAGGCTATTAAACATAAATGATGATTGATGTGTCGAATTTTACCACTGTCTGACACGTCACCATTTGAATTAGGTTTGACCAAAGGTTTCGCCACTTGACTTGTGGCTCAAGGCCCTACCGCTAAAACAGAGGCGCGTGCTGTTCATCCATGGGCTTCCAGCTGTTTCGTCAGTTGGTATCCGGAGCTTGGTTGCTATGAATAGCGGCTTGGACTCGCTAGATGGCGAGGAGCAACTGGAAGCCGAGGGTGGAACCACGAGCCAAGTCGATGGCGGACAGGAGTCATGGCAGGGGAGTGATTGGGAATCTGGCTGGAGTGGATGGGGCTGGTATCCGTACTGGCGCTGGGGCACTCATAGCTGGAATAGAACCTATGTCACTGGCTATACCGGTGCTGGTAGTAATGACTCTAGCAATGGGAGTAGTAGTCAACGAACCAACACTGACATGGCTCCTGACACGACAGCTCAGCAGGTTGGACAGACCGAACCGCAACAGGTACCACCAACCACTGCGGCTGCGACTCCGACTACCAGTGGAACAACAACAGACCCCTGGGCAAGCTGGGATCCTTGGCAATCCTCGTGGAATTCGCGTGGGACCTGGCAGAGCTCATGGGATGATCCTTGGCGCCAAAGCTCAAAACCAGACTTCACAGATCCACCGTCCTGGCCGGGATGGAACCATAGGAAGTACTGGATCTTGGCAGTTCGAAGGTGGGACAAAACCACTGACTTTCCTGTGCACAAGCGTGCAGATCGGGTGCTTCGCATCCTCGGCTGGGAGATGCAGCCGGATTTTGAGCACATTGGCGAAGAAACCTTGTCTTCTCCAGGGTATCTTGACGCCATCCTGGAGGTGATCAACAACAAAGCGGGCGTGCGCTCCGATGACGAGAAGCGCAAGGCATTCAGATCCATCATGGTGGAGGGCAATCGTCGCAAAGACGAAACCTTGGCACAGTATGCCGTGCGGAAGCAGCGAGACTTTGCTCAGGCAGCAGCGTTTGGAGTGGCTATTCCTTCAGAACTTCGAGCAGCAATGATGCGGGAAGGAGCCAACTTGAACGAGCAGAATCACCAAAACATGGTGGCTCTACTCCAAGGAAGAGAAGATGAACCAGATCAAGTGGCTCGCGTGCTGGGCAGACTAGACATCCGATCAGATCGCCTTTCAGGTTTTGTGGAAGATCAAGCCGGGAGCTCGACCTTCATGTCGGAGGAGTTCGAGGCCCCTGACGAGACCTTCGGCGAGGAGATTGACGATGAAGACCTGATTGAAGAGCTCGAGCCTTTGGACTTGACCGAAGATCAGATCTGTGAGATCTATGCAGTTCTAGAGAACCGTCGCAAACGCACCTGGAAGGAGAACAAGCTTTTCAAGGCCGAGATGAAGAAGGACAGAGGTTCCTTCACGAAAGGAACGGATGTGCAGCCTCCCAAAGGTCAACATGGCGGTCCTCTGGGCAACCGAGTCGGGCGCAATGGTCGGGCCCGCCTCAACCGAGAGGAGTTCAAGAAGATTAGCCGCTGTCGCATCTGCAACAAGAAGGGTCACCGGGCTGAAGATTGCCAGCTCAAAGACGCGAAAGGCAAGAAACCGGTGGCTCCATCTGGATTCACCTACTCTTCAAGCTGCGCATCAACCGGGAGTGGAACGCTTTTCAACTTCCTGGCCCATGCCGAGCTTCAGGAGATCATTCAGCAAGTTTGCCATGGGAAGCCAGAGTCCTCAGAGCAGTGGTCTTTCATTGCCATGACTTCGGGCGATGCGATTTTGGACATCGGTGCAACACAGGATCTCATCGGAAAGCCAGCGTTGGACTTCTTGACTCAGCACTTGTTCAACTTAGGCTTGAAGCCAATCCTTGTGGATGCCCCGGTGAAGATTCCTGCAGGCATTGGCGGAACCGCCAACACTTTGGGTGCAGTTCTTATTCCTGTAGCTCCAGGTGGTGTTCCTGGTGTACTCGAGATGACGATCCTTGAGGCAGACGTGCCTCCTTTGCTGAGCGTGGGTTTCTTAGAGTTCTTAGGTGCCACCATTGATCTTTCCAAAGAAGTCATCATTTTGAAGACTCTTGGGGTGCAGATTCCTTTGCGGAAGCTGACTTCCGGGCATCGCACCATTCCTTTGATAGAGTGGGCTGGCGGAGATTTTCCAGTACCACGAGATTTGCGTCTCAAGTATGGCCTCACGGAAACGGCCTTCAACACTTCTGCGCAGGACTCTTCCGCGTATACAAAAGAGCAGCTGTCCTATGAAGGGAATTTATCCAATCTTTGTTTTGAGACCTTTGAAAATGAGCCCATTGACAACAACTCCAACATCAACATCATGTCTTGCACGAGCCATGTTGAACGTTTTCCTTCATTTGAGCAGCAGCAGCAGCAGCAGCAGCAGCAGCAGCAGTCATTAGGTTGTGCACATGTCTCAGACTCGGAGTACGGCAGATGTTTTCAAGAAGTTGATCATGTAGTTCCATCTGGAGCAGAAGTGCCAGCTCATCCATGTTGCGGTTTCCGTGTTTGTGGGCCCAAGCAAAGCCAATCTGATCTCATGGGAGATCAAACCAGCAAACTTGACTCGCAATTCGATACCTCTTCGACCAGAGACACAGCTCTTCGCCATGCCGTCATTGATCTCCGAACAGAGGTCAGAGCTGCTGTGCCAGTTGTGGAAGAAGATGGTGATCTCAATCTTCGAGATCTTAGAAGTGAACCGCGCCACCTTTGCCAGACTGGCGCGTGCGGAGAACAAGCAGAAGAGCGCTCTCTCGGACAAGACCGGCTAACTGGTGGGAGACGAACAAGCCGTGGGCAAGTGTCTCCATCCTCCCAACCGGATGGTGCATCGGGCCAACCAGTACGCATTTTGGACTGTGTGCCTGAATTGCAAAGCCCGGCTGTCATATCGCAGCAAGAGGACCTCAAACGCTTTGGGAAGAAAGGGAACGGGCCGCTCTTTGACTCAAGCGGCACCAAGTCAACTTCACTACGTCCCCACGGTCCCGGAGACGGCGGATCAGTCCTCTGGAAGTGCAGCGACCCCAGCTGGTCCCATGCCACCAGTGAACTCGGACATGACGCAGATGCTGGGCATGCTGCACTCAGCCCTGACGGACCTTGCGCGAGGTCAGACTCAAATTCTGATGATCATGGGGCAAGATCCAAATTCGGTTCAGACGGAAGCTCAAGCGTCGAACCGTCAAGAGATGGACACCCAGAGTTGGGAGGCAATGTCAAATCCCAACCTTTCTCCAGCCGAAGACTGAAGACAAAGGGGCATCAATGGCCCTCATGGATGGTTCGCTCCTCAATGATGATGGCGACCACGTTGCTTTCCATTACAGATTGTTCTGATGCTCTCCAAGTGAAGGCTTCTGAGAATGGAATGGACCACCGTGCTTTTGCTGCGTGGTGTGAGTTTCCTCCTCAAGTTCCCACCTCAAATGCAGTGCTTGGAGAAGTATGTCTTGATGATCGGGCCGTGCCATTTGCATCAGAGCTTGGAGAAGTATGTCCTCACGATCGGGCTTCAGCACTTGCAACTGAGCTTGGAGAAGTATGTCTTCACGATCGGGCTGCAACCGAGCATGCGCTTGGCGAAGTATGTCCTCACGATCGAGCTGCAACTGAGCAGGTGCTTGGTGAAGTATGTCCTCACGATCGGGCTGCAACTGAGCAGGTGCTTGGTGAAGTACGTCATCACGATCGGGCTTCAGCATTGGCATCTGAGCTTGGAGAAGTTTGTCTTCACGATCGGGCTGCGGCATTTGCATCTGAGCTTGGCGAAGTATGTCCTCAAGATCGGGCTCTGGTAACCCCTGCTCAGACTGAGCAGGATGAGTCTTCTCATCACGATGCAGAAGGTCGTCAGGAGCTGTGGCCTAGACACGTCACAGCGGCCGCCGAGCGTGTGATCCACCACCTGCAACCTGGAGAGTTTCCAGACTTGGTGCAAGACAAATCTCGGGTATGCATTTGGTGGCAGGTCTTCGAGGCCAACTCTGGTCACGTGCTTTGGAATTCTCCTGGGGCCTGTCCTGAGGATGTGGAATTTTGGAATCATTCCCAGGCCATCGAGTTGAGAACTTATTTCATCCCGATGGACTTCGCCTACCTCATGCAGTGGTGCAACCTGGACTCTGAGCCTATTGGATTTGACGAGGCAGGCAAGCCCTCTCTCAGAGGACCCTATTGGATTTTCGCATCTCAACGCCTTCACGACGTGCTCTATGAGGAGTCCGAAGTGAACGACGTTCAAGAATCTTCTGCAACCTTGGCTAAGTGTTTTCACAACCTATGTCATGCAGTGGGACAACGCCCTGGTGTCCAACTTGAACCTCAGCAGCTGGCCTTCGTGGAGTTGTTCTCACCTCCGAGGGTTAGTCCTCATGTCCGGAAGTTGGGCCTTCCAGTTTTGGACGATGCCGAGGCTTTTGACTTGACCTACGGCTGGGATGTGCGGAAGAAAGAACACCGTCAGAAGGCCAGAAACATCCTGAAGAAGAGGAGACCTAAACAGCTGATGGCATCACCTGAGTGCAAAGCCTTCAGCTCCCTCATGAACATCAACTGGGACAAGATGAACCCCTTGGAAGTCCAGCGCATCGTGGCTGAAGGGCAGCTGATGTGGAATTTCTCTCTCGAGGCCATCTACGATCAGCTTGATGCCGGAGGCTACTTTGGACTTGAACATCCTTTGCGCTCAGCAGCCTGGGGTTTGCCGAAGACACAAAAACTGCTTCGACGCGAGGACGTGGCCCTCATAGCCTTCGATCAATGCTCCCTTGGACTTTCAGTGAGCGAAGATCAGAGGCTGTCTCAGAAAGGGACAAAAATCGCCACGAACAACCCCTGGCTTGCCAAGTTTCTCATCCGACAGCAGTGCTCTTGTGTCGAACCTCATCGGGTACTGGAGCAAGGACTTCCTGCTTTAGCTCAACAATATCCTTCTGCTCTTTGTCAAGGCATAGCCAATGCCACATTGCAGGTATGTCTCGATTTACCTGCTCCCTCCTATGCCTTGGATTTGGACTTGTGGGCTAGGAAGGATGTCCCCTCAAATTGGACTTTCTTCGGGGACGATGAGGAAGACACTGAGCAATCTCCTCCAGAAAGTCAAGTGCCAGAGGAGACCAACATCGAAGACCTCCCACAAGTTTCAGGAGCCCAAAAACGATTGATTCACAAGGTCCATATCAACACTGGACATCCTCCACTTGAGAGATTTCTTCGCGCTTTACGCGCTGCTGGAGCCCTTCCCCAAGTCCTTCGATATGTCAAGGAAGAGTACCAGTGCGAACACTGCAATCTCAAGCATCGAGCTGACAACCGTCACCGAGCCCATTTTCCTCAGACGTTCGGGTTCAACAAGGTTGTTAGTGTGGACTTCCTCTACCTCCCTTTCAAGGAGCAGCAGATCCCTATGCTAAACATGGTGTGCACTGGAACTAACTACCATGTGGCCGTCCGAGCTCCCACAAGAACAGATCATGGAGGCACTCCTTCAGCTCAAACTGCCTGGAGGACTTTTGCCGGATCCTGGATCAGGTACTTAGGCTGTCCTGAGATGATTATCTGCGACAGCGGCAACGAGTTCAAGGGCGTGTTCGAACGCCACTGTGAGCAAATGGGCATCCTACAACACGTCATTCTTCCTGAATCACCATGGCAGAACGCAAAGGCAGAAAGACATGGAGGATGGCTCAAAAACAAGCTCGACGCCGAGATCAGCAGTGGCAGATGCGTCTTTGACAGTCTAGCTGAACTGGACGAGTACTTGGCAGCCATCACCTCTACCAAGAATCGCTGGTTTTGCCGAGGCGGATTCACTCCCAGTCAGCTTGTCTTTGGCCAGATGCCTCGCATCCCAGGAGAGCTTCTCTCAGACGATGTCCTTGGACTTCATGGACTCCGAGATGCTTATGAAGACCCTCTTCAAGTTGACCAAGCTGCAACTGAATATCGTCGCAGCCATGAAATCCGTGAGAGAGCCAAGCAGGCAGCACTGGAGCAGTCTTCCAAAGACACCATCAGAAAAGCCTCCCATGCTGCAATGCACCAGTCTCGTCACTGGAGAGTGGGACAATGGGTCTATGTCTTTCGACGAGCCAAGACCAACCAGGAACTGCATCTCAGGAATCGCTGGGTTTGCCCCGGATTGGTCACCCTGGTCAACAATCAGACTGTCTATGTGGCCATGCGAACCAGACTCTGGCGATGCTCAGCCGAGCAGTTGCGTGCCGCTCTACCCAGCGAGCTCCTAGGCCGAGAACTGGCTTCCGATCCTGGACTGGCCGAGTTGGTGCGAAGGGTCACGACTGGAGTCATGCCTGGAGCTGTCGATGTGTCCAAAGAAGGACCTCCTGACAACTCAAGTCATTTTGACCCCGTTGAGCGAGCAGATGAAGGAATCGCCGCAAGCGGTCCCATGCCTCAGCTCGGAGAGGCGTCGCAAGCACCTCAGCCAGTTGATGCGGTGCCTCCTGGACTTTTGCCTGCATCATCCCTATCAGCTCCTCTTCCACCAATGCCAGTCCCACAAGAAGACAGACCTGTCGTTTTCGTTCCTGCCCCTCCTGGACTTTCAGCCCCTTCATCCAGAAGGACATCCGTTGAGGAACCAGCGGCAGAACCTGGACAAGAACAGCCTATGGAACAAGATTTGCCTACAATCCCAGAGGACGGGTCCGATTTCGACTCATCTCCCCAGTCCTCCACGGGAGAGGCGACCGAAAGGCCCTCCAAGGCAGCACGAACCGAGGAGGAGACAACCCCTGCGTCTGCAGGTGAATCCAGAGAAGTTGCCTCCAGCAGTGACACGCGAGCTCCTGGAACTCCAGTTAGAAGACTGCTGGACACCATTCCCTATCATCGACGGCAAGCCTCGTCTCATCTCACTCCTGGTGAAGATCTTGAACCTGATGGCCGAGTGCAACTTCAAGCCAGGGAGTTTGAACAACTCAGACAAGATCATCTTCCCGACGACTCCGATCGAAGTCTTGCTCAATTTGAAGCAGAAGGCTGGAGTGGGAATTTCTTCAACTATAGCCTAGGGGATCAGACCTTGCGCCTGCAGCCAGATCAAACTTGGAGCTTGATGACCAAGCGCGGAGGAGAGGTGACCTTGAAAGAGCTGAACTCGGAAGAACGGAAGCTCTTCGAAGCATCTGATCACCTGGAATGGCAAGCCATTCTCAAGACCAAGGCCGTTCGTGTTGTTCACGGGGCCGAAGCTGATGCTCTTCGCAAAAAGTACCCTGACCGGATCCTATCCAGTCGGATGGTACGTCGTCGCAAGCCGCTGGACGAGGTCAACAAGTGGAAGGCCAAATCACGATGGTGTCTTCATGGACATTCAGACCCAGACACGTCTAGCCTGATGACCTATGCTCCAACTCCTCAAGCAGAGAGCATCATGATGTTTTGTCAAACTGGACTGACTTTGGGGATGAAGTTCGCTTTTGGAGATGTCAAGAATGCATTTTGTCAAAGCATTTTGTCAAAGCAACAAGCTCCGACGTCCTCGTGGGCCTTTGTTTGCTGAGCCTTGCGAAGGGTTATCTTTACCACCTGGCTCCCTCATTATCATTGAGGTTCCTGTCTATGGACTTGACGATGCACCTGCGTCATGGCGACTCACAGTAACTTCATTCCTGGTGGAGTCTCTGCAGTTTCAGAGGAATCTCGTTGAGCCGTGTTGGTTTTCATACTTTGACCCAGACTCTGGCAAATGCACTGCCCAGCTTCTTGTGGAAGTCGACGACTTCATCATTGCAGCCTCTCCTGAAACCTATGACTCATTGAGGAAGTCTTTGACTGAGCGATTTGAATTTGGTAAGTGGGATGAGTCCACTGCCGAATATGCAGGGCGCCGAATCCGATGCTTTGAGGATCGCATTCTGGTGGACCAGTACAAGTATATTCATGAGCAAGTGTTTCCCATTCAACTTCCTCGTGGCAGAAAGCAAGACAAGAACGAACCTCTCACCAAGGATGAGTTCGACATGCTTCGCAGTCTGATCTTCAAGATTAGCTGGATCGGGCGTGAGTCTCGGCCCGAAGCTGCCGGACTTTCCTCCATACTTGCGAGCAAGTTACCTTGTGCCACCATCGGAGACATTTTGAATGTGAACAAGTTTGTGAATCAGCTGCGCTCCACTGCCGATAGACCTCTGACCATTTGGCGATTTCATCCAGATAGCATGTGCTTTGTGGTGTGCAGTGACGCTGGCGGAATCAACGTGAAGGGTGACACCGAGATCCTAGACTCTGAGGGACTGCCCACTGATGCCACTCAAGGTGCCTGGATTGTTTTAACCACATCAAAGCTTCCTGAAGGTACCGAAAAGGTAAAGGCAAGTCCCATGACATGGAGGTCATCCAAATTAAAACGTAAAGTATTTTCCACTTTCGGGGGTGAGACGCAGGCCATGCTCCAAGGTATTAATGAGGTTGATTGGTTGCAAATCATGTATAGGGATGCTGTGCAACATGATGTGAGCATTAGGTCCTGGCGTAACTCTTTAAGCCCTCATATGGTAGTCATGCGGGGTGAGTGTCGCATGGGCGGTCGTCAGCAACAGTGCTCAGTGACGGATGCAAAGAGTTTGTATGACTGCTTGTTGAAAGAAAATCCGTCAGGCAAGCAGGATCGAAAGTCATCGCTGGAATTGGCTATCATTTTGCGTGATCTTCAGGAGACTAGATCTATGATTCGTTGGGTTCCCCATCAGAAAATGCCAATAGATGCTTTGACAAAAGAAGATCCTTCAAAAGCCAACGATGCACTGAACCATCTGCTGAAAACCGGATGGCTGAGTTTGGTGGACGTGGAAGATGAGCTTAAAGCTCGAAAGTCAGACGCGAGTTTTCGACGCAGAAGCCAGCATGCCAGTCGACAGAGATTGACTGATGAGTATGTAGAACAGATGAACAGCTTCTTGCAGTCCCTTTGGTCAATGGTAACCGGGGGGGATGTCGAATTTTACCACTGTCTGACACGTCACCATTTGAATTAGGTTTGACCAAAGGTTTCGCCACTTGACTTGTGGCTCAAGGCCCTACCGCTAAAACAGAGGCGCGTGCTGTTCATCCATGGGCTTCCAGCTGTTTCGTCATGATGAATATTGATGATCTACCTATGAAGAATATAGATTTTACGTCAATGATGGTTTTACCTTTAAAACATCATGATGTTCATCGATTTTCCACAGGTTTGATCACTGGAGGGGACGCCAGTGGCCACCAAGGAACGATCTCTTTGTCTCGCGTGGGCATCCCCGCTCAGGTGGTGGATCAGATTGAGGAGGAGCAAAATACGCAACTGCTGCGTGGCCGCGCGGATAAAAGGAGTGTGGCATGCGGTAAGCTGACATGAAACCATTGTTTATATGAGTGGTATAGTATTCAATGTTATTCAATGTATTTCATTGTTATGAAATGCTATTCAGTGTTAATTCAATGTTATTCATTGTTATTCAATGTTTCCTTTATGAATCAGCCATAGTGTTTTGGAGGAATGTTTCACGTGACCCAAATGGAGTACAAGCAACTCCGCTGGGTGGCATTATGACAGTGCATGGCTTGCCTCAGTAATCTCAATACCTTTAACCCCCCTGAATTGACTGGTTTTTATACCCAGAACATTGTCCATATGGATCCATATGGTCGTCATATGGTGGTTTCAAGTAGCAGTTCATTTCACCTCGCTATGCCCAATATCTAGACAACTTACGTCGGAGATGGAAATTGGATGAAATTGGGAATCTTTGCAAGCAGTCTATGATAGATCAATATCTATGTTCCCTTTATATCATGTTTGGCGTCCTTTTTTCAAAAGAGAACATCATCAATGGACATATCTTACTGTCGAGGTCGCCGTGTGGCCATCACTGTCCGAAAAGGAACATTTTAGCAGGAAACAACCAGGTTTTTTTGTTAAACATGTGTAAACCATGAATGAATTACCCTCCGGTAATCTAACAGGGCTCTCGAAAATGGGTGAAGATGTGTTTGATTTAGGTCGATACTTTCCTCAAAAAATGGTGTCGATTTCCCCCTATTTTTCCATACCCATAGGATCCATGTATGCTATATATGGTAACATTTACCATCAATATACCCCCAATGTTAGCATATATACCATACATGGATCCTATGGGATAGCAAAGTGTTCAATGACCAGATGGTTTTCCGACGTTTTCCGGGTTCCGTGGGAATTGTCCCTGGAGATCCCTGGGAAGTTCGAGGTTTGTCTCAATCCTGAAGAGCACGCTGGAGCAGAGGAGATCTGCCGCTGGATGGCGTGGAGATGGAGGTGGACCAAGGTTTGGATTTCATGGTTTTTGTTACGTTTAACCATCCAAAAATGCTGATTTCTTGAGATATATAATAATGATATATATATATACCTCCAATCAAAATCTTGGCTTATGGAATATTAATGGGAGATCATGAAATAATGATAAATGATATACCTTGATTGCCGGTTTGTCTATGATTTGCTTCATTTTCCCAACGGGAAAAGCCGCGACGACTGGGGAATCCATAGGGAATGTGTGTTTATTTGTTTGGTTGGTAAACATCGGGATGTCAATTGTCTATACCTCGGGGCTTATACACCAACATTTCACACGCAGTTTGTATGGTTATGGTGATCCGCTACTATTTTCATGCTTCCCACATGAATGTGTTATGGATCTTTGAACGTCATTATGTAGATCCAGAATGATATAGTATGGCTCCACGTGCCACAATAATGGTCAATCCCAGGGGAAAAAAATGTGGTTATACTCAGTACTCCGTGGGCAACTTTGACAGTGTTTGATCTCATCAATGGGAACTTCAGGTTCCTAAAGTGGAGGTACGTTAGTACCAAAAAGGGCTATATTACTGTGGGGATATTCCCTGAAATTTAGCCCTTACGTAGGTCTTATACATGATATACATGGTAGCTGCAATGAAATGGTTCCTGAAATTGAGGTATCCAGAAGAATACCATGATTCCATATGATTCCACTTGGGGATACATTTTATTATTTGTTGCTTGCCAATGGGTCATTCTATGGTTATACTTAGTACTCCACCCAACTTTGTGTCAACTCGAGCTGACCGCTGATGGAGAGTCTGCTGAGGTCAAGGAAAGTCTCAAGATCTTGCCCCAAACCTTGAACTTCACGGTGTGCAAAGGCTACCTGACGCTCCCAAAGGGTTTCCAACATATTGGGACGGAAATCATGGGGAAGAGTTGAGAAAATGAGGATTTTACTATTAATGATCTTCCTCTTAATGATAATGAATACATATATTAATCGTTGAATCAGGTGTAAAATCAGTTGAGATATGATCTTCCAGATATTGATTACAACTGATCAAAAACGATCATCAGATGGGGAGATCATGAACATATTCAATGATGATTTGGTAATGCCATGGATCTTCAATAGATTTTCATGGATGCTTAACGGACAAGCGATGGATATTTTACTGGATGAGGATCCCAGAGGACCCTCCGGAAATGGAAAATCACCATCTTTGATAGGTAAATCACTGGTTGGTGGTTTGGAACCATGGACTTTTATGACTTTCCATATACTGGGAAGTATGATCCCAACCAGACTATGAATGGCAAATTACAATAGATAATTTTTGACATAACCAGAGGTTAGATCATATTTTTTTTTGAAGTGGCTCCACCAAGCAGCACTCCCAATATTTTGAGCATCGGAGGTGCACTTCAAAGGCGGAGGAAGCAGTTCCTAGAAACCTTTCTGGAAGGCCCATTTTTGGGCCCAGGGCGGGATTGGGCCACAGGGATTTCCCAGCCATGTTTGATGGCAGATGGTAAGTACTAAGTTTTTTTGGGGGGTTACAGGAAAGGACCCCTTTGCCAGTTTATTTATAAGCCATAAATGCTAAAAAAAATGGGATGATACATTCCATAAATGGGGTTATAAGTATAGTTCTAACTGCTAAAGGGCCATAAGTGTAGCAAACAGTGGGGATTTCATGTGATTCCACCAGGACCTTTGCGGAGGACCTGAACTTCTTCCGAATTTCATCCTGGAATCCGAAGGAATCCGATGCGTCAGTCATGCCATGGCATGATCCCCCCCAAGAGGATGCGCCTTTGGCCAAGTTGCTATAGCTCGTATCATAACTCATAACATGATAACAACAATAACAACTGATTATCAATAAGTTGTTATGTTATAGTTGTTATCATACTCATTATAGGATGATTTTAATGATAACAACTCATAACAAACAATATGTTTTTCTTGAACATGATAATGATACATAATGATATACTAATAACAACAAATAATAGCAATTAATAACAACATTTAATAAGAGCAATTATTAAGAAAAAATGACAACAATTAACAACAACAAATAATAGCAAATAATAACGACAAACAATAATAACACATAATATACAACTACATATCATCAATGAATCGGTTGGTGGTTACTACATGATTTCCTCTCGAGGAGTCCAAAACGTGGCGGATGGCAGTTCATCGGCTGTGCCCTCTAGACGATTGGGTGGATGTTGCGGCACTAGCTCTCAGATTGATTCGAAGGGCACCAAGAACATGGACATATGGGTATGGATCAATACCTATTAATACCATGTTTAGGGGGTTATTCACATCCATAAATCCCAGCTATTTTGATGTGAACAGAAGGGGTACTATTGGTTTTGACACACTGCCACATGTTGCAATTACTGAGTATCCGCTGGTTGGTGGTTTTAGATGTATTTTCTTTTCAGTTCTACTTCTCTTCTGGTTAATTCAAGTGAAATCTATTTGGGTCTGATGATACCAATTGAATGTAGTGACTATAGTCATCTATGATCTAATATTTTGATTTCAGAGGATATCGCAGGCATTTCTATCCATTAGCCAATATCAGCCCCTTGGTGTCAGGTCAACTGGCAATTCTACAGGCCACACTTGAGCAGATGCAGGCACCTGTCTCGGGGATTGTTGCTGGCTCGCGCGCCAAGAACCACATCAAACAACCGGGAATTTACAATTCTACAAGATGGTAACCTGGTTTCTTAGCTAAGTTAATTTATGGTGCTTTGAACATCCTTTATCGCTAACGGCGTTTAAAAAAAGGTAACAAACATAGCTGGGGGAGCACCAATGCCAGCTAAACCTTGGTACGTCCATGGGCAATGGCCCATTTATAGAGGTTTACCTATTAGACATGGTGATTTTCCATGGCTATGTTAAATAACCAGATGGTATTGGTTCTCTCAGATTATGCATGAAATTCGAAAAATACCGCAACAACCCAAAGACCAGGAAAATTCGTAGCTGTTGTGTCATCCATTGATATTTGCCCACCAGGGTACCAGGGTTAGAATATAGAACAAATGGAGGTGTCCATTTCGTCATACAGGTACCCCAAATCATTCAGTCGTATGACCATGACTTAGTATAGGTTAACGCATGGTGACTTGGGGGTCCTTGATGACTTAAGAAACCTCCATATAATATAACAATCCCCTTTGTCCGGCGACAGTCACTTGCAGTGACCATCTGAAACCCCTGGATCAGTTCAAACTGTTTTTCCCCGTGAGCGTGACGACCGTAAGAACTCGACAGCTGCTAAGTTTCAATGAATGAGCGACGAACAAGATACCTTGGTTGATTTATGATTGGGTATGAAATAGGGAGTTCTACCTCGGTTTATTATCGCCGCCCCTAATAGGGAAACTTATCAACCAACTTGCATAATGAGATGGGATAAGGCTATTCTGCGTGGCTCGTACATTCAGTCTCCCCAGAAGTATTGTCCATGGAATTTACAAGGACGCCTATTTAACAACCATATTTCGGGAAATAGGGTAACCATCAACCAGCTATCTTAGGGTACCTAGGGTTCCAAGGTTTGACTCATAGCCATATATTAAACCAAGTTGAAATGATCTGATCAGCCAATATTGGTGGAAATTATAGGGACCCCGAATGATGGGACCAGAAACCCAAAAGCCTTCTGTTACGAATTGGCTGGCGGCTGCGGCTGTGGTTCACACATGTCAGGCCATCAATCGTGATGAAATCCAGTTGGGAAATTTCAGCGTACCCTCTGGTAATTTAACATAGCTATTGAAAATGGCCATTTATAGTGAGTCTTCCCATTAAAAGTGGTGATTTTCCATAGCTATGTTAGTCTTACCAGAGGGTATCATAATTCTGGATTCACAGGCCCATTCTGAATGGGGACTTCCCGTTGGTGCTGCCCCAGTTGGCCAAGATACGAAGACTGTTGGGTTTATGTGAGCTGTGGTCAATACTCATGGTTAATAACCATTAATAGGGGCTAGTCATCCAATGGTTCATAGGGATTTATAATAACCATTATAAGGATCCTTATTGTGGATGGGATGACCATCAACCATATAGTGAGTATTGACCATGGCTCATGTGGAGTAGAACTATATTTAACGGATTTTAACGGGTTTATGAACCAACATAACTGGAGGGCACCACTAAATTGTTGCGTAGTTCGAATCACCATAAAGCCAACAGGCAATATAGTGAACTAAACCAACTTAGCGATTCGAAACTTGGGCACCACTTGCAGTGAATCCAAGCGATCAGTGGGCATATCCCTGTGGTCATCAATTGCCAGAAAAGTGCATTATGAACAAATCACAGATATATCATGATATATAGTCCATTCACTATCAGATAGCTTGGCAAAAATGATGAGCTGGAACTGTTTGGAGAATCACAACCACAACCCGCTTAAAACAACAATCAGCATGTCTGTTTCTTATCCTTTGATCATGTATGTAACCTGGCTACCTGGAAAGCCTTCGGAAAAAAATATCGGTGTTTTTTAGGGTTCTATGTTTGATCACCAAAGGACAACTCCTTGCTTTGCCCCTACAGTTATGGCCATTTCTTAGTTATAACTGGTTATAAATGAGATTATACATTCTATAAATGGGGTTATAAGTACTCATAACTGGTAAAGGGCCTTAACTGTATATTCAATTACTTCAGTTCAGTCCCTTTCTTTGTCACTTGCGTCGGTGGGTGAAGTGTCGGAAGATCCCTGACAGGACGCTGAGCAGGCAGAGGATGCTGATGAAGTTCAGGGAGAGGTGCCCCAGTTTCGAATCGCTAAGTTGGTAAAGAATTCACTGACTGTTGGTTATATGTTGACGACATCACTACATAATTAATGTGGTTAAAACAAAATGGCTTGTTTACCATCCCCCAGTCATCACCATGCTATATATATATATATAGGCTATAGGTGGTATGTTTACCATTCCCAGTCATGGGTGGTAAACATGACATTGTTTTAACCACAGTGGGGTTTAGGGTGATCCCAAAAATCCGCAAGAAGAAAAACCTCCTGTTCCGCTCAGTCGTCAAAGCCATGGTTAATGCTATACTAAGAACATCCAAGAAATTATTAAATGTGATTATGTATTTGCAAGCAATGGTATCGGTTGTGCATCACTAGTTACTCATCAGTGATATATTTTTCTGTGTATCCATGGTCAACCATTTGGATGCCTATTTGCTTTTTGCTCAGTTGAGATATCCACAATCATAGACATCATCCCAAAAATAGTGGTATGGAAATTTGGGTGACTTGGGATTTCATATTAACAGCCCCCTGGAACCCCAAAGAACCAGAAACAAATTAATTGTGGTTTCCCAAGTTCCAGCCATTTGTTACATAAGGATTCTGGGCCATATCATAGTGAAACAACCCCAATTACTTATCATGACTATTTTTCTGAAGGCTGTTTGGGTTCCAGGCAGTTGAAAATTGGGTAGTGTTCAAAACCGCTGTTGGTTGATGATTGTAGAGTATAAGGTAGCTTGGATGGGTAGTTTAATGCTGTTGTTTTTGGCTATAAATGGAAAATCACCAGCAAGCCAGCATTTTTTTGCGGACTGTGACCATCAAAGATTGACCATGATTATACTAGCCAATATTCATTGTTTGGTTTTTCAGAATCCATGAGCAAAGTTTCAAGGGACGAGCCGCCCGGTCGCACCACTTGATCCTGCCACGCTTTATCCTGCACTGATGAAATTTAAAGAACTAGCTAGCACAACTAATTAAATCAACTAGCATATCCAGTTTTAAAACTAGCAGAACTATTTTTTCGAAAAAAAGAACTCTTCAAATTTTAAAACTAGCATAGCTTTTAATTGCACTTTGATATCAACTTGGGAATTCTCCCAGTTATTGATCCCCTGGAGTGACCGGAAGTCGGGAAGTCGCCCTTTCGGCAGGAAGCGACGGGCGAAGAGGCAGAAGAAAGTCCTGACGAAGAGGTCTGAATTTGCCATCGATGTAGCCATGGTGTAGCCAAAATGTTGATGGTGTATCCATATAATGTGATTAAAACAACATAAACATCCATCCCCCAGTTTATAGGTGGTGGTATGGTTACCCTTCCCAGGAAAATGGTTTGAAAAAATGACATTGTTCTAACCACATATATCCCCTATTCAAGTAGCCATAGCCATGGGCTTTTCAGATACTGCAAAGACATACCCGTGGGGATGGATCAAATGATCAAGACCTACAGCTTGCCATTTTTGGGCTGAAGAAACGTCCTCTTCTAACCAGCTATGACTTAGGGTACCGGGTACGGGTGCTAGGGTTTTGAAGAAAATAGCTATATGCAAACCATGGTGCTGGTATCTATTCATAGTCACCCTAGAGTAGATAGAATATGGACAATTCAAACAAATCATCATTCAAACGGACATATTTTTCAAACATCCCATATTCTATCTAGTTCAGATGATTGTACCTGCATATAATGATGGTAAAACAATAATAAACCACCCAATGTTTGATGGTAACCATACCACCTATAAACATAGTGATGACTGGGGGATGGTAAACATGGGTTTATGGCATTGTTTTAACAACATTAGATGTATTGTCTCTACCATATTCATACGGGATTAAAAGCTGCATATACCATCCAGGCTGGTGGCTCAGTGCGTTCGGAATCGCGTTCAGTTGGTGCGTGCGTACAAATAACTCCAATTTCACTATGGTTTATGGATGTTTATAGATGTTTATAGTAGATATATCATGATGTATTGACATACTATGGTTACAAACCAATAAACCAACAAACATACCTGGGGGGGCACCACCTTGTATCTATTCTATCTAGTGCCTATGGTGATTTGTATGGGCTAAATACGTTGGCAAGTTTTTCAACACAGAGCTGGAACTCCAGTTGAGACATCCCAATTTGGGTTCTCGTACTGGTAATAATACGTGATAATTATCTGATTCTCAGTAATTAATTAATAAATTGATATCACAAATAAATTCAAATTGATAAACCCCAATCAATGATAGTTGATATATGTTGATATTGATGATATTGTTGGCCTTACCACACTAGTGTTTTAAGAAGCTTCCGTACACACTTTACATTTTGGGCTCCATTGTAGGGCGAAACCCACACCGTCATGCGCTACAGAAATGAAAATCGTATAGGTCGGATCAGGTCAAAAGATTTAAGGCCTCTGGGCAGAACGTTGAATGTATTACCAGAATTGTCATTGACAAAGATGTTAAGATGTTGTATATAAGCTCCATACTGCGACGTCAAAAAATCTCGGTTCCATCCCCTGATCCCATGGTCCCCACGTATGGTCACGTATGGTCACAGCGCCGCTTAAAATTGATGGTTCCTGTGGCCGTTTAGCATGACCATTTACAGGTGCTAAAAATCATTGCCAAAAAACCATGAATTGTTGCTCTTAAACGTTGGGCTTCGTGCTGCAATTTGATTCGGACTGGTACCCCCAAAATCATCCAAGTCATGACCATCATGACCATGACTTAGTATTGAAACTCGTGAAAGCCATGGTGATGCCCATGGATGCCCCAATTTAACAACCCTCCACATTGTTTTCCATAAACTATATATATATAGTTCTAAAGTTTTTAAACAAAAGTAACTATAGATATATCCAACCATGTGATTTTTTTATCCAGCCCATGGGGCCCATTATATTATGATATCCCCATGGTCAATCATCTACTGCCCTAATCCCATGGTCCTGCTTCAAGGCTCCTCCATTCGACCACCGTCAGGTCTGTCATCCTCGTAAACGCCGCCGGAGACGGCGGTAAAAAAGAGGGCCAGCGTAGTTCCGCGCAGCCAGGATTGATTGGTTAAAGTTATATCTGGGAATAGCTGTGGGTATAACAATGGATCATGGTAATGATATAACAATGGGTACAACAAATGGTATAACAATGGTATAGGCATAAGAATGGGTATAACAATGTTTATGATCTATATGGTATATTGCCCTATGGTATCACTATGTTTGTAACAATAGAACTAAATTAACCACTCAGTGAAGTAAATCCACTGTAGCTATGGTATAACAATGTGTTTTTCATCATCCTTGATATGGTTGCCCACCAACAAGGGTTGCCCACCTTGATCTTGTGATCCTTCGAAAGAAAAAAAAATAGCCAACCCCCCCCACAAGGTGGGGCACCATGCACCCGAAAAAACATCAAAAAATCTCCATAGTTATCACAGTGAAAAAATGATGTTGTAGGATGTTAAATATATGATATCCTATATCTCTAGTCTATGATTATAACTATGGTGAAATATATTGAAATATCTAACAGTTCACAACGGAACTGCACCCCACCCTCGCAGGTGCATCGCGAAGGTGCCACGCGCTTTGCACAGATTGAGCAGAACATCAAAACGATGACGGAGCGCGGAGCAAGCTTTGGGAGGCTTTATTGATTACAGTATCCATCCTGAAATTTGTTGATTGTAGATTTTGGAGATGAATAATTAAGATTTTGTGTAATTCAGATAATATATGTATATACAATATTCCTGGGTCTTCGATCGTTACATTATTTTTTGCTACCCTGTACTTTTGGGGCAATCGAGCATATATCCAGGATCGTTATCAAAATCATAAATAGCGTGCATTTTCAATATCTGAGAGCGATTTGGAGCAAAAAGCATGGCCGCAATGTCGGGCGCAAATAAGCGCAATCGAGCGCACATAAGCGCAATCGGGCGCGAATTAAGAAAAGAAATCTGGCCAATAGAGCTTAAGGAGCATTTTTTTCAAAATATCGAGCACGTCAATGTCCAATCGTTATGGAATTTTTGGACACGAGCAAATCGCAAAAAAGACAAAAAATGTAGCAATTGAAGATTCAGGAATCCAGGTATTTAAGACTTGATGTATATATATACATAGTATTTGTATAATATATGTATGTCATTATGTAACATATCATATAAGCAGATACACCATACGTGTATATATATATATGCATGCATACATGCATACATGCATACATGCATACACATACACACACATACATACATACATACATACATCCATGCATACATACATCCATGCATGCATGCATGCGTCCGTCCGTCCATCCATCCATCCACACATCCATCCATACATCCATCCATCCGTCCATCCATCCTTCCATCCTTCCATCATGCATGCATACATGCATACATGCATACGTGCATACTTGCATACATGCATACATGCATACATCCATACAGACAGACATACAGACAGACAGACATACAGACGTACAGACAGACAGACATATATACAGACAGACAGACATACAGACATACGGACAGACAGACATACAGACAGACAGACATACAGGCATACAGACGTACAGACAGACATACATACAGACATACAGACAGACAGACATACAGACATACAGACGTACAGACAGACATACATACAGACATACATACAGACAGACATACAGACATAAAAGCATACAGACATACAGACAGACAGACATACAGACATACAGACACACAGACATACAGGCATACAGACGACAGACAGACATACATACAGACAGACAGACATACAGGCATACAGACGTACAGACAGACATACATACAGACATACATACAGACAGACATACAGACATAAATGCATACAGACATACAGACAGACAGACATACAGACAGACAGACATACAGGCATACAGACGTACAGACAGACATACATACAGACAGACATACAGACATACAGACATAAATGCATACAGACAGACAGACATACAGACATACAGACAGACATACAGGCATACAGACGACAGACAGACAGACAGACATACAGACATACAGACAGACAGACATAAAGACATACAGGCATACAGACGTACAGACAGACATACATACAGACAGACATACAGACATGAATGCATACAGACATACAGACAGACAGACATACAGACATACAGACAGACAGACAGACATACAGGCATACAGACGACAGACAGACATACATACAGACAGACATACAGACATAAATGCATACAGACATACAGACAGACAGACATACAGACATACAGACAGACAGACATACAGGCATACAGATGACAGACAGACATACATACAGACAGACATACAGACATAAATGCATAGGAACATACAGACAGACAGACATACAGACATACAGACAGACAGACATACAGGCATACAGACGACAGACAGACATACATACAGACAGACATACAGACATAAATGCATACAGACATACAGACAGACAGACATACAGACAGACATACAGGCATACAGACGACAGACAGACATACATACATACAGACATACAGACAGACATACATACATACAGGCATACAGACGTACAGACAGACATACATACAGACAGACATACAGACATGAATGCATACAGACATACAGACAGACAGACATACAGACATACAGACAGACAGACATACAGGCATACAGACGACAGACAGACATACATACAGACAGACATACAGACATAAATGCATACAGACATACAGACAGACAGACATACAGACATACAGACAGACAGACATACAGACATACAGGCATACAGACGTACAGACAGACATACATACAGACATACATACAGACAGACATACGTACATAAATTCATGCATACACGCATAGCAGTGTGTATGTGTAGGTATACAAGCCATTTTGGACAAGTGTTTTTGTTACTGTTTGTGTTGGTGTTTGCTTATGTCTCCCCAATATTATACGCCTGGAGGCGGCACGCCACCCGAACACATGCCGAATAGAATGTCAGATAGAATGCCATGAATGTCAGATTGTCGGAGTATATGCCAGAAAGAATGTCAGAACTTCAGAATGTTTATGCCATATATACTTCCAGGTGATATGTCAGAAACTATGTCAGAATGTGAGAATAGTGTGTCAGGCTGGGGATCACTCGAAGGACAATAATTATCAACTATCAAAGCTTGACCGTGATATTTTGTGTTAGTTAGATGTTTACCTCACTAACAATCATGTTTTAGTACTAACCTTGAAATGTTAGATGTTTACCTATCTCATACGTGTACAACTAACAATCAGGTCTTTCATTTCAAGGTTTTCGTACACGAATCGGCATTGCTACAGCTGGCCAGGAACATCCCGAAGATGTCCCAGGGCTTTCCTTGGAAAATGATCCAAACATGGTGGATATTTATCCCCGTGGCCGTGGGTGAGCACATTAATAAAAATGGTGAACTAACGAAACATGAAACACCACAGTTATGTTTGTTGGATTTTGTTGCTATACACCATGGTATATACACCATGGTAACTGTTCTTCGATATATTTACCATAAACCCAAGAGTTCTCGGAACTCTAAACCAGTTCCTAACCGCTTAGCCTCTGCTTATTAAACGTAGCTATGGGAAATCACCATGGTTTGATAGGTTTTTTCTGGGTAAATCACCATAAATCATCTAAACATGGGCCATCTATACCGGTTCGCAAACTGGTTTTCATAACCAGGGGGTATAACTCCTCCGGTGATCCCTGGCTGCCAGGAGGATTACACCCGAGGCACCACGGAAGTGAGATCTCAAATGCGTCAGCCCGGCTCCAAGGCCACAGGTGGGGTCTACAGAAATCTTTCGTGGATGTCATGGGTTTCTACATCTGTATATATATATATATATATAAATAACACAAATATACAGCAAATATATGCATATATATATATATATACATATGTCATATATATATAAATAATATAATTGTAAATTATGTATATATATATATGTACATTCTTCATAGATAGGAAAGGTGGGGCTTGGACAACCCCAGTGAATGTTGGAAAAGAATACAACAAACATGGGAAACTCCTGCTCATTACCAATAAAAGCAGTGTATGCATCTAACTGACAAGTTGGTGGTCCTCCTCCTCCATGTTGGGAGGTTTGTAACTGGGTGGTAGTACCTCAGGTATCAAGGTTCATACTATTTGATTAATGTTAGTAAAGCAATGTCAGAAACCACCCATATTTTGATGGTTTATCCCACCCATCGACAGCATCGACATGGGAAATTTGGGGATGGTGGATCCTATTCCTTTAGCAACATTGCTTATGTGGATGGCAGTAGGTTGCCTTTATGGTTATTTTATTTGCTTTAGATCCATCCTATTCTACAGGTTGGATCCTACCCACTGCGACATATAGAGGGATCGTAAAAAAGTAAAACAATTCGCAGCTGCTCAAACGACAGGCTGCTGTCGCGTAAAAAAAATCACCAACCACCAGCAACTTCTATTCCCTGCTCTTGCTGGCTTTCTACAAAAAGTTGTCAGGCTATACATCACACGTTTCATAGTACTCGTAACAAGCTACACAAATGACCACAGATATTCTCATGAAATTCTGGATGTGCCAGATGTTATTACTTCGAAACTATGACTATATTCATCAGCAAAACAGAAAAACAACACAAATCTTGGATCTTCCATGGATTTTCCCTGACATTTTTCCATTCATTTTCCCATCAGTTTTGGGTGTCCAATCAGATCCGTTACCGTTACCAGCGGCGCCATGGCGGATTCTCCGCTGGCCCTGAGCTCCGAATCCTCCAATTCCATGGTGCGGGGGCCATGGACGGCGCAGATGGGCGCAGGGTTTTGATGTCCCATGGCGCAGGGAGATCTTGAAGAAAAAACGATGGAAAATCACCATTGTTTACCCTTTGGTAAACTAACATAGCTATGGAAAATCACCATTTTTAATGGGAAAACTCACTATAAATGACCATTTTCAATAGCTATGTTAGTTTACCAGAGGGTATGGGTAATTCAACTATTTCGACTGGATCATTTTCAATAGCTATGTTATATAAATTACCAGAGGGTATCTACTGGAGATGATATGATTGTATATCCCCAAAAGTTGGGTGATGTTCAATTAGGACATTTACCAACCCCTGCATGACAGACATGGTGGATTTTCCTATCTATGGCAATGTTTTTTCTATGGCAATGTTTTTTCATGAGGGTGAGGGCAAGTGGTAAAAATAGTGTGATCTTCCAAAGGAAACGGCGGAAACGGTTAGTTCTTACCAGAGGGCATTGTTATACAGATCTATTGATGGTTCAGGATCCATGACCGGGAAATCATCCCTTTCCATGGCCCTACGATAACCGCTATTCTCAGGTTAGTGAATTATTACAATTCAGCAATTCAGCCAGAATTGATGGCTGGATTTAAGGTGGTAAACCCAGCGCCGTTCACCATCCCTAATGATAAATGAGAAACGATAATGATATATAATGATAATGTATGAGACCCCTGATCACTTGGATGATGTAGATATATAGCTGATATATAGCTGATAGCTAGATTTACCTGAGATGATTTCGACGTGTCCTTCACCATGATTGCCTACCTTGGGATTGGCTTCGTACTGCGTACTGCGCACAGTCATGGAGCTTTCCGCACAGTCATGGGGGTACCCCAAATCTATGGCAAATCAATAGACCTTTTTAGTTTTTGTATAGTATTAATAGAAAACACCCATGGTGACGACTGGGGTACCATCTTGGGAAACCGGTTAAACCGGATAGGTTGACCATCTCAAGAGACCATAAACAGAGCCATGAGGACCACTTGGAGCCATAGATGAGGATCCATCCCGCGAAAACTCAAACATCATTCCCTGAGTTGAATCATGGGAAGTGCTGGGAACACATATTTTTTTTGAGTTGATATCTGGAATCTTAAACAGATACCACAGAGATCCACAGAGATTGACAATAGTTTTCTAGTCAAAACATGTCAATTTCCAGTCAAGACATCTGCGAAGCACGGGCAACACGGGCAGAAAAAGCCACTTCACTAGCGATCCAGGCAGTTGCGGAAACACTGCTGGGGAAATCACCAGTCTTCCAAGCCCAGCCACTGCCAGGGTCTATGTCGATTTACTGGAGGGTCACATACATTCAATGGGAGAGTCCCTGGTCCAATCCCAGGCGGCAAGAACCGAGTCCAGTTGGCGCGAGTGGTCCGAGGCTAAACAGAACTGGGGCCCCCAAAAGGTTGGGAGTTGGTTGGGATGATTTATTATTGGGCTTAAACATTGGTTAAACCTCATTGCAGTATTGGAGCCAGATTCTTCTGTGTTTCTGTTCTTAATATCTGTTCTTAATTGTGTTTCTCTTGTGGTTGCTGTTATTGTTTTGATGTTTCTTATCGTAAAAGTATCTCTGACTGACTGAATACGTCGAACCACAGGTTCCCGTTCGCAATTAGAGGTCGAGGTTTGCCAGGGTCTCCTTAGATGCCAACGATTCAACAGGGGTTGTTTATTTGGGCCTTGCATTTGTTTCTTGATTGAATTATCATATATTGTATTATATTATATTATATTATATTATATTATTATATATATATACATATCAGTCTCCTGCTTGACAAAGGAAAACATCAGAAATGAGCAATTAAGGAAAATCCATCAAGAATGGTCGTAATCATAATCTCATGATATCTTATGATTTCTTTGAGATAATCCAGGGCATGAACTTGACAGCGAATGAGGTCGCAGCGGGATAATGGAGAGGATGGCTACAAGTGTCTCGGATTTGTGAAGTAGATCTAGATCTTGGAAGTAAAGCGGATTCCCCACCCGAAATCAACAGGATGTCAGCACATGGCGGTGCTTGATGGTTCCAAAGTGTTCCAAAGGTTTGTATTTGTGTTATCCACTTTACGAATTACTGTGTCAAGCAACCAGTAGATTCTGTATACGGCCAACTCCATTTGCTCATCAGCATCGAGCTGTAAAAAAATGTTGGGCGCAGGTTCGTTTCCAACTTTTTTTTTGATTTGACCCCAGTTTGTTTTACGAAGATTTGATTTGGGATCGGTCTTAATACGGTTATAAGATGTATTAATAATAATATATATATATAATATATGTATATGCATATATGATTTGGGATGGGGTTGAAACCGTTTGCTCATTGTTGTTCAGAAGCCGCATCGAACGGATATCCTTTTTCGACTGTCACTGTATGGTGAGTATGGTGAAGTGCGCCACAAAGCCAAGATCATCGTAGATATGTGGTAAGTTGGTTTGATTCAAACCATCACTGTCGAGAAAGTGAACTCAATCTTTAGGTGGAAAAGAAGCAACCAAGTTAGTGCCATATCCAACATTTCTTTGCATGGTACCCCAAGAAGAATAGATCGAGTCCAAGAGTAAATCAGGGGTTCGTGGATAAAAGGAGTTTGCATGTTAAGATGTTTCTTGAAGGTTGGTTTGTATTCCTAGATCAGACGATAGGAAGACCATGTTAATTGGGCGTTGTCCATTGTGGTGGATATATCTCGAGATGTTTCCAGATGGGTCAATAGAACTCTTGAAAACCAACTTACCTATCTTTTGAGGACCTATCTTTGTGTATGTGTTTTTTTAATTGATGATTATCATGGGGATGGTAAACACCTTTAAATGCCAGCACCTCAATTGCGGCCGCCTGCGCAAGCAGCGGCCCACCGGGGCGTCCATCGGATTCATGGGATCCGATGAATCATGGTTATTGTAATTATTATCATCATATCCATATGGAAAATAAGCATCTTTAATAGGTAAATCATAATTTCTATCATCTATAAATGGGCCATATACCATAGCTATATGTCTGAAATAACCACAGGGTCATGTTTTTTTTTTAAAGCTTTGCACGTTTGGGGATTATCATGATCTATGATGGGAATCCAGCTCTTCAACAGATTGGTTGACAGCGCACAAAATGTGGACTTCTAAGCCAACGTTAGCATCCACTTACTATAAGAAGGTACCAACTTACTATAAGTTATCAACCAAAGTTAAGTCAGTCATATTTTTTTTTTTTACACCATGTTATCTCCCAACCGTCCCTTGAGGTTTGGGGATTTTTCTCGTGGACTTCTGCATCAGATGAAGGCGAGCAGCTAGGGAACACCTAGGGTTTCCCAATGGTTTCCAACCAACCAACCAACCAACCAACCAACCAACCAACCAACCAACCAACCAATGGTTTCCCAGTGGTTTCCCGGAAAATGACTATGCCATAGAAATGGATGAAATATGATGAAATGCTTGGTCGAAGTCACATGGCAATATATTTCACGAGAGAGTTGATCTGGCGAATGTTCAGCAATCTTTGATTGCTCACCGGCACAGTATAGATATGCGTGATAACAAATAAGTTTTTTTTTTTTTCCGGATCATTTTGTCACAATTGAATATTGAAATGTATTGAATGAAGTATCTCAATACTTCAAACATATGATGGGAACCACACTAATATGTACTTAAACACTTAAACTAAAATTTACCAGATGTTGTCGGCTGGCAGAGCTTAAGTTTTGAGCCACAGCAATTTGTTCTGCCAACAGCCAACGCAGATGAACTGATCTGAAACCGTCCCATGTTCTGGGGTAACAGCCAGATCTGGTTGGTGATTTCAAAACATTTCAATCATGTCTTCTTATTCAACCACATTTAAGGATGATAATCCCAACTGACAGCCAAAAAAAATCAGGGCCATTGAAACCACCAACCAGAGATGCAATTTCATCCCCAAGCTTGAATGGTTTAATCCTTTCGTTGTTTGCTATACCGGCTATGGTTATTTAACATAGCGAACTGGTATAGATGGCCCATCCATAGATGATTTATGATGACTTACCTATTAAAACATTGGATTTCCCATAGCTACGTTAAATAACCAGAGGGTAGATGGAACATAACCGTCAAAAGCGAAATATGTGTGTTTTTTTTCCGGTAGACCACCAAAGATTGACCATGGCATGATGTAGATTGTGATGAGCTTCTGAGAATGGATCCACATCTATCAGCAGCCAAAAGGCGGTCCTTTTTTGAGCCTTGGCGCAGATTCCTTCTGTTCAGACAATCCAAGTGGCTGACTTATTGTGATGAACTAAACCTTGTCAATTTTGTGGGTCGAGGCCCCATTCGGGTTCCCGCTTTGGAGTTTAAATCAACAATTAACAGGCCCTTGATGTTTACCCTCTGGTAAACAAACATAGCTATTGAACATGGCCATAGAAATAGTTGATTTACCCATAAAAAATGGTGATTTTCCATAGCTATGTAAACGTTTACCAGGGGGTAACCCTTGAGAACTTACCTTAATTCCCTGACCTCTTGGGCAGCCGTTGGATGTTTCACCACAGCGTCGGACAGTTTGACAAATGTTGACGTGGCACATTGGAACGCAGCTTATACGAACGCTGTACTTGGAGCTTGGGATCTCAATATTTCTTCAGCAATTGATAGTCTGCAAAAATCGATGGAGCCGAATCGAGCCATAAAAAATAGTAAAATATTCTGCAATTTTGCATGGGAACACATAGTATTTGAAGGATAACATGGGCCTGCAATTCTGGGAACCCACTGCTTCCAGGTGCAGTTCTAGGTAGTGGTAAGTGAATGTCTAGCGACGGTTATGAAGATGATATCCCACCTTATGGTGGTTATTACCCTGGTTATACCGGTCATTCAACCATCATAATCATTCAACCATGATTACTTCCTGTACCCATTGTTAACCCATATGACCATTTAACAAAAAAATAACTCAACTGCACCCCAGTGGTTTTGGCAGCTTATCTCGTTGAGCGTTGAGGCGGGCGTCAGAGATTTGAAACACAAAGCGGCTGACGCTGCGCTCACCCTGAAGGACGACACGACAAGGATGGAAAGATCATCTCACCCAACCCTGTTTTTTTTGTTAAGTTCCCATTGAGTGGTGTTTTTTTTAATGTTATAACATGGCTTATCAGAATGGTTCTGCTATATGTGGGTTATCTGATGATGGGTGAGAAGCATGGGACCATTAAGCCACCGTGGCGATCCGTGGGGTGATCCTCCAAGATAACCCATGATGTTTAACCGTTTAACCCTCATTGTTTCCAGGTTTCTCCAGGTTTCCAACTTTTAAGTATTTGTTTGGTGGGTTGCTATACTGCCGAATTTCAAAAGAAGTTAACAATATTTTTATAAAAATTCGGCATATTTATATCTATATTTTTATCCACTTTGTCTGTTTATAAAGATCCTATATCTATATTTTTCCATATTGACACCCTTCAGGATATTAGAGACAGGAGTGTGTTACATTGTTAAGTAGCCCTTCAGCCATTGGGCAATGTTTTTTGTGATTCAATACTTGGGGGTGCATCCCACTTAGTAAATGGGTTATACGGTTATACCCCCCAGTTATATGTGGAATATCCCCTATTATATGTGTGATATTTTTTGGGGGGTTATATGGTTTAAAAACCATTTACCCTCTCGTAAACTAACATAGCTATTGAAAATTGCCATTTATAGCTGATTTACCCATTAAACATAGTGATTTTCCATAGCTATGTAAACGTTTACCAGAGGGTACTGTTTTAAGAACGGGATGCACATCCTTTTGTATCCGAAAAATGGTCTATTCGGGATCCTGAACCAAGCCATTACAGTACGGGGGGCAAGGACTATAAAGGTACGGGACAAGGAGGTATTTGTCACAGCATTCTGACTTCGAAACGTAAATCTTCCTGGTGAAATCACATCTTGTTCAGTAGAAAAAGGTGCCTGGTGCTGGTGTATCCTGATTGCTGTGTCTTTCATTTTTAGTGTTTGATCCTTGCTTTGGTTCATCATGCGTTCTCCGGAAAAAAAACCGGCAGTCAATATCTTGTCGCCCACCCAAAAAAAATGAACCCCCATGATGTGATGCACCAAGATGTCACATGTTGCATGACAATCAGTAGATTGTCGCCCACCCCTCTGACCTTCGGTGACCGAACCACGTTGATAGTCAAATGATATGAGAATTGCGGGATTCATAAGATGGGTAAGTCTGCCACCCCCTCTGAACTTCACGTTGATAGTCTCATGATATGTGACCTGATCATTGAAATGGATCAATATGGATAAGCAATTTTTCAGTGGCCCTAAATGGCCATTTGAATGAGAAAGTATGGGAACACTATCCTGATTTTTTCAGGTTTATAGCGCTGTTTCAGCTCGGAACTTCGACTCGATGGAGACTTCATAGCGGCGAAGATCACAGGAGACTTCCTGGCCAGCGAAGCTTCGACTTGCGAAGGAACCTGAAACCTGAAACTTCCCGCGATCTCCGAGCACATCGGCCCAGGAGAGGAATGGCGCTTCTTCCCGCTACAAATTAAACAACTTAAATCAACTTAAGCAAACAACATGTTCTGAAGCATAGATTTACGCATAGATTTGTCGTCGAACGCAACCAGGCCAAGTCTGCGGTGCATGTTGATCGTGTTGTGATGAGATATAAAAATTATAAAATCAATTGAATATCTATGGGGATTTCGTGCTTTTTTATGGTGATTAATAGATATTGAACCAAGATATAAAATCAATTGAATATCTATTCTCTGAAAAAGATTTGAAAAGGACTTGATCATGGGCATACTTCGGCCCCCAAAAAAATTCAGCCCCATTCCTCTACGAAAGAATCATCTGTCAATGCCTCGGTGGTCTGGCTGCGAATATGTGTCGCGGTGCTTCTCTTTACGGGGTGAGTTCCGCTGTGAAGATGATGTTTTACCATCGGGTTATTTAATTAACATAGCCATGGAAAATCACCATGCTATTAAGTTCGGTATGGGCCATCTATTTCGATTAGGGCCATCTGGCTTAACCATGGTATGTTAGTCATAGATGTTTCTCATCAGGTTTTATCAGGCGATTAATAAGGCAAGTATTCAGATCGGGGATGATCGAGCATGGATCCTAAGTCAGTGGGCCACCTGCCTTATTAATATGGGTGTGTCTGAAAATAGTGTACCCCTAAACCCAATGGTTAATGATCATTATCCCTATTAAATGGCTATAATTGGGAATATACCCTATTTTCAGACAAACCCATATATCAATATCACATCATACTATCTTTGGCAACCACGGCCCTCATTGCATCTGTTTGATAATATTTGATAATCCGTTTGAAATTTTAGTGACACACATACTTCAGAAGTATATCTGAGATAGTGTAACATATCAACTGATAAATGTATATAAATGTTATATTACATACTCAAAAAGTAGCTATAGAAAATAGAAACCTCATGACATCCAACCAATTCTCTCTCCCTGTGATCTTTCTGTATTTGGCAGAATTATATCGATGACTCCATGACCTTACCAACAATGATGGCTAGATCTAGGTGGCTATGAGTGATTGGGTAGCCCCAATATAAATGAATGCTACAGACCAAGAGAAGTGGTCGCCACTGTGCTTCAAGTTTGACGGTGGACCCCAAAAAAAAGGACCCCCAAATGCAGCTTGTTGATGGAATCGCCAATATTCCCAGACTTGGTGACAAGGAATATTTGCAGTGCGGGGTGCTCATGGTAACAACAGATCCCGGCTTCATGTAGATTTATCCATGTTTATGATAAAAACCCAGTGTTTCCGGTTAAGATATCCCAAGTCTTTATGGTAAATTGTTCCAACTTTCCGTGCTACACTCGGATTTCCGTTGAAGATTTCCCAGTTTTTGAACAGTTTTGAACAGCAGGAGACCCACGAGCAGCGTGCGGTGGACTATGTGCGCGAGCTGGCCGCGTGGGGTCCCAGCCGGTGCCCAGTGGGGGCAGCCCCAACTCGCTGGATGGCTATGGAACATGACCATATCCAGCAAAAGATTGTGTTTTTTTTTGTGGACCAGCAAAGATTAACCATGATTAATATGGTGTAGATGTGTTTTTTTTATTTTTGTTTGAGATATGATCTGATAGATAGATATATATATATAGATGCTATTATTTTTGGGTTTGTTCATCTGGATGAGTTTGATCATGACCTCCAAAATCGTTATTCCATGCCACTCTTAACTTTTGAAGTTACTTTTTTCTGGGAGAAATCAGAAAGTTCTCCCCATTTATGGGTGGTCGTTCAGTCTCCGCAAAGATACTGCCAACTTTTACCAATTCCACTGGATCATCATGAGGATTTTACTACCTCTGGAGACCCAAATGTTCGATCAAAGCAACTATGTTCAATCGGCACCGTGCCGATGATGATAGAAGCCATTCCAATATATGGGTTTGTCTGAAAATAGGGTATATTCCCAATTATAGCCATTTAATAGGGATAATGATCATTAACCATTGGGTTTAGGGGTACACTATTTTCAGACACACCCATATCAGTGATCAGTATTGAGTTGATTGTCGCAAGGATTCCAATGATTTGATCCAACTAACAGATCTCAAAAAACATGAGGCAGGCATTGATTTCCCCGTTGTGTCCTAGGGACCTTGACCTCACCTGGTGACAGAAGTCACCACCTAATCCCATGACTGATCCGGCTGGTGCTGGTATATGAATGCTAACATCAAGGGGGTTTTTGTTGATGGGATCCATGGAGCACCATATATAGCAGCACCGTTAGGATCCTATATATCCGTCATGGGAATGTCCGAGAGTTGTCGTACTAAAAATTCATGTATTTTTATGGCACCCAGACAGAATTTCCTGTGAACCCCCTGAGGCCAGTGACGAAGACTTACAGGCGCCGCGTTTTCGATGGGCGCCCATTGAGTTCGTTGATTGAGCTATTCAAAATGGGTGATTTTCCATGGCTATGTAAAGGTTAGAGGGTAATATTATGTAATATTTATTAGTTGATCTACCTTTTATAGTTGATCTACCTTGTAAAATTAGTGTTTTTCCATAATTGTGTTGGTTTACCAGAGGCTGGGTATCATCAATCTATGTTTGGATTACCATTAGTCAAACCAAAATGGGATGTGGCCAACAAAAAGGGCAATACACCATTTATATAATACAACCAAGATAACACTAGCAACTGACAAACATGATGATTTCAGTGAAAACACCACGTTCTTGCACATGAAAACAACGGGATCTTATGATATATCATTGATATCATGATGTATCATGCTATGTTATGTTTTATCATGATATATCATGCTACATTATGCTAGATTATGACTGGTTGGTGGTTTCAAACACTTTTTATTTTCCATAATACATGGGATAATCCTTCCCATTGACTGATATTTTTCAGAGGGGTAGGTATACCACCAACCAGATGATATATCATGATCTTTGATGATATATCATGATATTCCAACGCTGAGCCGCGTGGCTGTTTGGCACACACGGATCTCCCACGAACTCAAGGAATCGTTCGACAGATGTAGGGAATTGGCCTTGAAACACCAACATTTTTTAGTCAGACTTTAGTCCAGATGGGTATAGGTCAAAATTGGCTACCAATGATATATATATATATATTACCGTCTGGTAAACGTTTACATAGCTATGGAAAATCACCATGTTTTTAATGGGTAAATCCACTATTTCGACTGGGCCATTTTCAATAGCAAACTGTAACAGTCATTACCAAAGGGTAAAATCCGTGGTCGCAGAGGCTTCGGATGTTGACCCGTCTCCAGATCAGCTTTGCTGAGAAGGGTAGTGGTATAGCTGCTATAGATATTTTGTCGCATTGAAACCTGACAATGAGAAACCCCAAATTCCATCAAAATCATCAAATTCCAATGGCGGACATTCCATGTTTCGCGGGTGAAAATCATTCCCCCAAAACATGTTCTGATGTAACTGCACCATGGATCATTTGCACATAATTATTTGCTCGATGTGGTGACCCTCAGTGATGTTTGTTGGTTCATAATCCCATCTAACTATAGATATATCATGATATATCCACCATAAACGCCCACAAACCAAAGTTATAGCAACCACCCAAAAGAATAGAAAAGGTTTATTCAATTCATCACAATTTCCGGACTGGATTTTACTTCTCGTTTTTCTTCGCAGGATGTGGCCCAGAATGCCATGGAAGCGAAAGCCTCCACGAGTGCAGAACGCCTTTGGACACAGATCTGCAAGGAGCCGCGGTTCGCCGCGGCGAAGCCCAGGGCCCCAGTGAGGTGACCAATACCACAGGGTCTGCAACAATGGTGGTACTCATGTCGACCATGGCTTTGAATGCAATGGTCGAAATGGATGAGAACTGGGGGTACTGTACCCCTATTCTAGGAAACACCCATAGCACCAATAGCTGGTTAAGATTGGCCCTTATAATTATGGGTAGGTGGTTAAGATTCGTCTTAATAAGCCCATGACTAAGAATGGCTGGTTAATCAGTCCCTAGTAACAATGTTGGTGAACATTGAGGACTTGAATATTCTTAGTAATAGTAGTAATATATAATGGCTATCATTATAGATGATTATCAGTAGACAATAGTTATCATATTAGGACTATTATTAGTAATGACAGTAATCTGACTAAGAACCAAATATGGTTGTTAAGTGTTCAAACTGGTTTCAAAAAAAAGCGTAAGTCCAGGATGTTTGAGAATGGTAAGGTGGGATGCGTGAAAAATGTGATGAGAACCCTCATGATCTACAGTAATCCATACTCGTTTGTAATCACATACTCTTTAATCAATGGCCATTTCAGGAACCTAAATTGGAGGTACCTACCATATATAAGGCCTATATAAGGCCTATATGTAATGGAATATCCCCAGAAAATATGGCCTTATATGGTACAGTACATCCATTTTAGGATCCTGAAATTATATACCATTGATTTAATAAACCAAGTCTTGTGGGTCTATAGAAAGGCTAAACTCGGCTAGACTGCAAATGGGACTTGAATGCCTGGTAAACTTTGTATATTCCCTGTGACATCCGATGAGCAGTTGAGCGTCTTCTGTACACATTCGCATTTGTTATTTGGGTATTTGGTCAAAATTGTCAACCCGACAATGGATGCTTCAATACATTTCGATACTAAAGATGACGGATTTTTATAGGTCCATTGGTAGCCTGACCCAAATAATGACTTGGACGACTTCACGGTAGTAACATTTCTGAGGTGGGGGGATTTTTTTTAGGTGCTAGGATTCGTAGCATTCAGACAGCACGGAAGGGGAACCAACCTCCGTACTGTATCAAAGTCGTTGAACCCACATGAACCCACTATATAATCCAATTAAAATGCCATTCTTTCCAAGTACCACTTGGAGACAAACCGATATATAACGAGCTTCAAAACGATGCCGAAAAATGTGCCACCAGGATTGTAATTTGATGATGTTTCCCCTAATGTTTCTCGCATATGTTCCAGGGTCAGCTCTCCAGTTGTGCAGGATGCTCACACGGACCATGAAGAACAATTGGATGAGATACTTAGCTCGCTGAGTTGCGTTGACAACCCAGCAGTGGCTGCGTGAGAGACATGAGAAATATCAAAAAAAAATAAGGTTCTAACGATTTCTATTCCAGTTCTAACCAATCAATGGGATTTAAACAGCCATTTACTGTTTTTTTTGGGAGGCTTCAGCCATGAAACATCCGTCACATCCGTGAACTCGGAGGTGAGCCGGGAATCGATGGAAATCCAAAAAGGAAACCGTCCTGAAGTCATTGGTAACTAGTGGTAACTATTGGTACCCTCTGGTAAACTAACATAGCTATTGAAAATGGCCATAGAAATAGTGGATTTTCCCATTAAAAATGGTGATTTTCCATAGTTATGTTAGTTTACCAGAGGGTAGTGGTAACTATTGGTAACTACTGTTGGTAAGTATAAAACCCAACAACGCTATGAAGGTAACTAATTATGAAGGTAACTATGAAAATCTATGAAACTAAATAGTTTCATTGGAGACCATAGTAAGTATGAACATATTTCTATGAAACCATGTAAACTATTATTGGTAACTATTGGTAAGTATTGGTAACTATGAAACAATGTAAACGGATAATATATATATATATATATTGGTACCTTATTCATATCCGTTATTTGGTAAATATTGGTGTAATTATTTGGTAACTCATATTTATTAATGAGATAAACCAATTGTTTTATAGTTAGCAATAATGAAAATAGATACCAATAGTACCAATAAAAGTTACCAATAATAGTTACCAGTAATTGGTTTAATAATACCAGTTAACTATAACCAATCTGCCAACTGGTGCAGGATAAACCATACCATCGTAGGATGGATTCCATGGCGATGAAATCATTAGAGGCCCAGTGTCCAGGCTGGTCATGACTTGTCCTTATCTAAGGAATCAAACTGGTTAATATGGTGGTCTATGGTAAATGATTCCTTAACCAGTTGATCAAATCATTAACCAGTTTGATTATCCACGACTTCATGACATATGGAATCAAAGTGGTTAATGCCGCGACCATTATAAGCTGTGGGGGACTACAGAGAACTTTTTGTCCGCAGGTGGATGGTCATCAAATTCCTAATCCCATATGCTCCATGTATGGTATATTTAGCTACGCAACCGGATAATTTTTGGGGCAAATGGTGGGATTCATATTCCAGCACCATGGGTTGCATATGGGAATAGGGATTTGCATCCCCAGGATGTTTCGATTCCGATTTTTTTCATGATGGATGACCAGGGGCCCCATATGGATCCATATTGACCATGGCATGATCAGTGGCTCATATCCCGCCATCCAGGATTGATTCAGAAGAAGCTAGTGGAATGCTGGAAGTTGAGGCGCTCTGAAGAATGGAACTTAACAGTGGAAATAATAATGGGGAGATATCATGGACATGTCATGGACATGTCATGGACATATTTGGAACTGGCTTTGGTACCTGAACACCCAAGATGGAAACTCCCTGTTTTCGGCAATCGGATAGCTAGCTGCCCCCTTATTTGACGGCCATGAATGTGGGAGGAACCATTTTCAAACGCAAATGGAACGATGGAACAATTCCGAAAGTTCTTAGTATCCAAAGAAGTTTTGATCAGCATATGACTCGATTGGATTCGGTTTCTTGCTCACCCTGCATTTCCTGAAGCAACCTTTGCTGGCACACCCATCATGCCCATATCCACATGCTTTACGTATTTAAGTTTTGCCATGCATGGGGCACCAGTCAATCAATAAGTCTTCAAGGAAAAAACACAACAACCTCCTTAGGGTCCACTGCGTATGGATCAAGATGTTTGAAGCAGCGATGATCATCACTATGAGTATGAAACCATCCCGTTTTAAGGCGAATGTGGGTAAAGCACTGCCATAAACGCACCATCCCCCAGTCATCACCATAAATAGATAGGTGGTATGTTTTCCATTCCCAGTATTCCCCAGTCATGGCTGGTAAACATGGCATTGTTCTATCTACATTTTCACCGGGCTTTTCCTGACTTATGCACAGGGGATTCCAAGGTGAGTATCATGTTAGAAACATAGCTGGATATTGAAACCATACTATTAATCTATTACTTGCACTACTATTTTAACATATTTTAACCATACCCAATATCCCAATTACCCTGTTTGATGATGGCGTAATTCCTATAGTTGATGATTCAATCAGCATCTATCATGTGGTTAAATCACCATGTGTCACCATTTCTCATGCTGAACAACTCGTCGTCTTGCTAGGTCGTGAAGTTGGGGACCCACGATTTTCCTTTGCTTCGCCCGGATAGGACCGGGCCCCGCACCGGACCCCGCAACGTTTTCGGGAAGGGGGTGGTGGGGGTTGCAGGCCTCACAATATATATATATATATAATATAATATAATTTAATATTTAATGATTTTAATGAATATATTATAATATAATATAATATAATTATAATTTAATTTAATGAATATAGTATAATATAATAATATAATTTAATTTAATATAATATGATTTAATTTAATATAATATAATTTAATTTAGTTTAATATAATATAATATAATTTAATATGATATAATATAGTTTAATTTAATATGATATAATATAATATACTGTAATTTAATATAATATAATATAATATGATATATATATAGTTTTAATACAGGGTAATTGGGATAATACGGAAGAATTGGGATGGATCAGCAGCACCTAAAAAGAGGCATGGATTCGAGTCGAGGGGGTTAGTTATGATAGTTTTTTTTTCTGTTTTTTAAAATACTGTTGTGTAATTGAATTGAAAAAAACGGCTGTTGGCAACTCAAAATGTCTTAAAAAGTCCTTTAGAGACGAGTAGAGAAGAATGGAGAACGCCAGAGAGGCTCAGGTCCAATGGAGAAACACAGTGATCCAGTGTTGTTTTCAGGTCTCAGGCCCTATCAAGTTCTATCCCGTGCAAGTGCTGTCAAGGGTTGTCCAATGTTGTCAGATCTTTTCCAATGCTTTCAATTGTTCTTCAAAAGATGTCAGGTGTTGTCAAACGTTTTCAAGTGTTGTCAGTCCACCATCAAGTGCTGTCAAGTGTTAACCAGCAAGAATCAGCCAGCCAAGAATGATGGCTACCAAGAGGCCCACGCCAACCATTATGACATCAGAGCAAAATAGAGAAAATACAGGAAAAATAGAGAAACCTAGAGAAACATAGAGAACTATTGAACAAAAAAAATAGGTTGATTTTATAATTGATTTTTGGGTGACAGAGAAGCATAGAGCAACATAGAGCAAAATAGGGAAACATAGAGAAACAATAGAGAAAAATAACGAAAATTAAAGAACAAATAGAGAAACATAGAGATAGCATTCACACCAGAAACCGTTCAGCCACCCACCCCGCAGGAAGGGAATCCTACCCCAAGACTGCTCAGTCAGCAATAGCCACCCACACCTACCAGGAAGCTGTTTCGAAGATGATGAAGCCAACCAAACATGTTCCGGAATCCAACATGCATTATGGTAGATACCTGCTTAAAACAAGTCAGAATTTGATACAACGTTGGAGTTGATATACTTTACAAAAAACCACCATCACTTGGCATATGAATCCACACAACATGGACTTGGTACAATGGCAGAGGCTCAAAGTAAATCCCCAATGTTCTCAGTCCACACTTGTTCCTCTCGAGTCCAACGGGCAGGAATTTGATTTGAAACTGCTAAATGTCTTTCTTGGAATTTCTCTGTTCTTATCTATTCTTCTCTCTTTGTGTCTTAAAGGCTTTCTGAGTCATGTAGAGAATGTAGAGTTGGAGACAGCCAATGCATAAAATACTATCTTGGCTAAAGCCCTACATGCTGAGCTCCCTTTCGCGAATGCTGAATATATATGTATATATACATATGTGGTATTATTGGGATGATCACTATAGAACTTAGGGAAATTACACCCCCTAAATTTGGTCTTTGGAACCCAAAAATATGGTCTTTGGAAGATCATTTTGCTGATCTATGCGAAACAGCCCCATTCGGAATGGTCCCGAAAAATGATTTCATCCCCTCTTTTTACCATGGTTTCCAACAGGTGTTTAATATTAGGGGAAAGGATTATAGGGACAATACCTGGCATATAGCGGATTATAGCTGGCCTAAACTGGGATGTCATGAATTATTCTGAGTTCTCCAAGAAGTGTCTCTCTCGTCGGTTTCTTGCTCTGAATTCCGCACCATGATTTGAAGCTGTAGACTCAGACCCATGTAATAATAGTAGTAATAATGGTAGTAATAATAGTAATGATGAGATATATATATATATAATGGTGTTGCCCAAAGCTTTGAGTCACTTGGTGTTGCCCAAATCGCCATCGCCAGGAAGGTGGCCGAGAAAGCGGTGCTTTTGCTGACTTTGATGGAAAGCCGCAGCAAGTCCTTGAAGGAAGAGAAAGCGGCCAAGTTTCAGGTGTCTTATGCAGAGATTGGGTGGAGATATTTGGGTTTGTCTGAAAATAGGGTATATTCCCAATTATAGCCATTTAATAGGGATAATTATCATTAACCATTGGGTTTAGGGGTACACTATTTTCAGACACATCCATTTGCATCGTTATACTGATGTCATTGAACATAGCTATGGAACATGGGGTATTTATAGATTGACCGGACCTTACACATAGTGGCTTTCAAATGGCAAACTATGGAACTATCAGAGGGCAAAATAACTGTGCATATATATATATATATACATGCATGCATATCATTGGTTGTAATTTTGATCATCACCTCTTGCCTGACGTTAGGTGCAAGGGTCTTAAATGGCTCAAGGACAGGTTGGAGCGATAGCGGATATTGCACTGAACATAGGGTCATACCATTGAAATCCATACAACCAGCACATTGATCTATTAAGCATTCAATTGATATGGGGATATTTCTTCAAACGGGGAATACCCCGGGCACCACAATGACTCCATGAAGCCAATTTGCAAGATTCGCACTTCAACCAGCTAGAGCCAGTCAGGTAACATGGCAAACATAAGACATTGATTCTGGGTTAATTATAGTAACCTCACCGACGTCACTGGAATTGTGGTTAGTAAGGGGCATCATCCCCAAATTCTCTTATTTCAACTTAGTGTTTTAATTTACCCAGATTGATTGAACCAACGAACAAAGGAATCAGTTGAAGCAATTGAAACGGCTAGATGGAACGCTTATCGGGATGGGTCTGCATTGGGACAAACAATGGATGGCTTACTGCTTACTGATACAGACGGCCAACATTTGCTACAGCCCGAGCTCTGGTTAAGAATCCGAAAGCTTGAGGCCCAGGGTCCCTCAAATTCTTATTTTTAAATGCAGGCAAATTTACACCACAACAGGCCGAGGGTCCCTCAAATTCTTAGGGCATTCTTAGTTTTGTATTGCAGGCATCTGCATAGTTTGGAGCGAGCTTAAACGAGGTAATGAGGTGGAGTTGGCAGATTTGACAAGAGGCATGCGAAAAAATGATTTTGTTAGAGCCTGAAAAGTTGTTTTTTTGCAAAGCCGGGCTTGTCTGAGTTTCATAAGGTTAGTGTGTAAAAAACATTTTTTTTAGAGCCTGAAAAGTTGTTCTTTTTGCAAAGCCGGGCTTGTCTGAGTTTCATAAGGTTAGTGTGTAAAAAACATTTTTTTAAAGCCTGAAAAGTTGTTTTTTGCAAAGCCGGGCTTGTCTGAGTTTCATAGGGTTAGTGTGCAAAAAACATTTTTTTAGAGCCTGAAAAGTTGTTTTTTCGCACAGCCCTTCCTCTCTGTAAACCATGCTAAATCAAGCCCTTTGTAGCCGAAGCAAATAGAGAGAGTCAGAGGCAAAATTCCTTGAAAGCAAGGCTCCTGTAGCGTCATGGATAGCGTGTTGGACCTCAGTCTTGAAGATCGAAGTTTCAATTCCCCGCGCGGTTCTTTTCACCAAGTTTTTGGGTAAACAATGTTCCAGGTCCGAAGCTCCGAAAATGTTTTTTTTTTTTTTTTTCGCACATGCTTGGACTGCGTCCAATCTGCAAAGCCCGGTTTCATCCCATACTGTAAGACCATATAAGAGGTCACGCCTTAAAAAAAATGAACCGCAAAAAGGGAATTTTTCAACCACGTATAAGCAGTAATTTAAGAATTTGGCAATCCTATTCCAGGGTCCCTCAAATTCTTAACGTACTATGTGTTTGGTCTAGCTGAAAATATATAGCCCGCCTTGGACCCCTCAAATTCTTATACAGTGAATTCTTGTACAATACTCAAGCTGTATTTGCCAGAGGCTAATATTTTGAACGTCACCCAGATACAGCTTTTGAACGACGGGATAAGCAACATGACAATTATATATATAATATATAATCCCTTCCCCCTAATACTAAACCCCCAGAATTAATAAACACGACCTCAGGTAGTTTCTATTATTAGGGTGTATTTTTATTAGGGAACCAAAGCGGACCCCAATAATAATTTCAAACCCTTAATTAAAAACATAACGATCTCAACATATATCAAATTTCCTTCTATAACCCAATTAAAATATTGCCAAAAATTGGATTTCGAAGCTTCCCCCAAATATTAAATTAAAAACCATAATATAAAAACAACTGAAACTTTCGGACGGATCCTAATTAAAAAACTAGTTTTTATTATTAGGGGGTGAAACCCACAAATAGTAGCTTTATTTTTATGTTTTTTTCTCAAGGGGATCAATTAAAAGTAAAATTGGCCAACCTGATTTTTTCCAAAATTGGAGACGGACCCTAGTTTTTATTATTCGGGTGGGTTAGTAATAGGGGGAAGGGATTATAGAATATTATAGATATAAACATGTATTGCATGGAGTGCATTAATCGTAGAATTTCCAGGTTTGAATTCTCTTGCTGATCTTGTCCGCATCTACGTGCTGATTTTGCCTCTATCTAGCTGGTGGTATTGTGTTTTCGTATCTCGTTCAGTTCGTGTTTCAAATAGTACTGAATCAGAAGAAAATTTAGGTGTCCGCCCTGTCTTTCCGTTTGTGAATCCCCACTTAGTTGATTGCTATATTAGAAAAATTAGCTGAACCACTCGTGTAATATCCACTCATAGTAACTCATCGTGGAAATCAACCAGTTTGTCTACTAGAATACCACCAGATGTAAACTACTAGATTCTAGGTGTTTCTAATTGTTTTCTTATAGTGTAGATAGCAACAATTTTCTAAATCTGATTCTATAGTTCAGACTGGTGGGTCAAGAATTTATTTAAATTTATAGTTTCAACTGCTAACAACGACTCTATAACATCGACCTATTTCCAGGTCTATCTACTTTGAGATTCCAATTTTTGGTGTGTCCAAAACGGGGGCGAAGCAAACACCCTTGCCACTCCTGACACACCAGCAAGACCGTTCTCTGCAGGAAGCTGTATATGTATATATATATATAATACATGTTTTTGCACATGCACAAAAAGTGTGTAGATACATTGTATGTTGTATATATATATATATATGCAAACAAATGCAACATAATATAAATATATATATATATATATATTATATCACATATATAAAAATAATATACCATATTTATATAACATAACCAATATAATATATAACATATAAATAATATAACATATATATATATATATTATATAACGTACCTTTTTATATATATATATATATCACATATATATTTATATATAACATATAAACATATATAATATAACGTATGTATAATATAAAATATGTCTATAACACACACATATATATATAATGGTTGTATGTTATGTATTTATTATATGGGGGAGTTCCATCAGCAGGCGTACACCAAAATGGGTGTTGTATAATGCCAAGTCCGAAAATTGAATGGATGATTTAGGGATACCACCATTTTAGGAAACATCCATACATATGTAATGTACTACAGTTGTGGCCCTTTGCCAGTTACAAGTCAGTACAGTAATACCATGTATGGAATGATAACCCCATTTGTATCCATTTATAACTGGCTGGTAAAGGGTTTTAACTATACAATACTGTGGATGGACAAACCATCCTGCACCATGCAGGGTAACTATTGAAAATTCCTATGAAACCATGTCAATAATTGGATGGTAGATAAACATAGTAATGAAATAAACACTGATAAACCATCTACCAACTAGTGCAGGATTTCGCAACCATCCAGAGTATGCTTCGATTACATCTACCCTCTGGTCATTTATCATAGCTATGGAAAATGGCCCTTTGGAGTTGATTTAACTATTAACTAGCTTAACCAACTGGATGGGTATTTTAAAAAATCATTTATTTTTTTGCGATTGAAAAATAGGAATGTCTACTAACCAGCTGAGAATTTCACTTTTTGCAGGCTATCTAAGATTGGCAATGTTAAAAATGAGGTTTTTTCATAGCTATGATAGCTATGTAACAAATTACCACAGGGTATGTTTCATCCGGCCAGGTTACCGAGCTCCTTGGCACAGATCTGGTCATCTACACCTTTGATTGGAACCTTGGACTTCAACGCGGGAAAGCTGAAGAAAGTCCCAACCAAACTGGTGTTGAATCCTAATGAACTCATATTTTGACCATGAAAAATGAAGGTTTTTGCTGGATTTTAGTCGTGTTCAATTCCGATTTCACCATAAAAAAATGAATTAAGGTTTTTATGAGGTTGTGATTAATGTATTTAATGTATTTAATCATGAAACGTGGAGGTTTTTGCTGGTGTTTAACTCTGATTTAACCATGACAATTATGATGAATCCAATGATGTTCAACGTGTTTTTATCCTTGGAAATGATTTTTATAAAATGGTGGTATTTAGCCATCTGATTCATGGGGATTCATGGAGGTTTTTTATGGAGGCTTTTCATGTGGTTTTTCATGTGGTTTAGCCGTATAAACCTCTTAAACACGATGAAGATTTCACCATGGTTCCCATTGACTTCACCAGCAAACAAAGCGGGATATGACGGTGGATGTCATGGGGAAAAACCATGGGAAAAAACCCCTGGTAAACATACAAAAAGCTATTAACTATTGGCCATAGACATAGTGGATTTACTCCATAAAAAAATGGTGGATCTTTCCAGTTCGTTACGTAAAAGTTTACCAGAGGGTACCCAATGATTTCTACTGGTCAATGATTGAATCACATCATTAATCCCCAGACATCTGAATCCAGATTGAGGGAATCGTAGATTTTTGAAGAATACTTAGAATGACGAGGAACTAAACATTTATTGGCATTGTGAGTAAATTACAATGCCATATTTTTACCACCCATGACTTCCTGGGAATGGTAAGTTTATATATACCACCACCGATAAACATGGTGATGACTGGGGGATGGTAAACATGGGGTAGTTCCACTGGACCCCTTTGGCGATCCCACGAAGAAAAATGCTGCGTTCCATGGGCATCAAACGTACTACCCTCTGGTAATTTGTTACGTAGCTATTGAAAATGACCATAGACATAGTGGATTTTTCCCATTAAAAATGTTGATTTTCCATAGTTTTTTGTAAACGTTTACCAGAGGGTATATGTCTTCATCATTACACATGTTTGGTAGTTTCTGATGTAAGTTGATATACGTTTTCTTTGTGTTTGCCACCAAAGAATGGAGGCAAAAAACCAGCACAACAAGGGGAACCATGAGAATTTAGATACCGAAGATGTTGATTAGACAGACAAGCACAGGCTGATCAAGAGATTCAAAAAACGGATAGGGACACTCAGTCGGTTGTTGTATAACTGAGGATGTAAAATGGGACGCATTGCCGTGAGAAATTGTAGCTGGAGATTTGCCAACAAACCATGGTACCCTCTGGTAAACGTTTACAGAACTATGGAAAATCACCATGTTTAATGGGAAAATCCACTATTTCTATGGCCATTTTCAATAGCTTTTTGTATGTTTACCGGAGGGTAATATTGCGGATCATACTAGTGCTACTACCATTGGACCATGCCTGATTCATCATTCCCTTGCTGACCTGGATCCCTTCATAGCAGTTCTCGATGGCTATGAGACCAATGAAAAATGACCTCAGAAAAAGCAGCATTTTTAATGACCTGGGTTTATCCGAATAAAAAGGCTAGCCAAGCCAGTCAATCATGAACGGAGCTTTTCACATCACCGTTGATCCCCAGGGCGAGCCCAAAGTTTGCCATAGGGATGGAGGACAAAGCCTGTTGTGCCTTGACATATCATTGGCATGGGGCCCCTGGGGCCCCTAGAAGTAAGGTTATGTAGCCATTGATCACCCCAACTGCACCACGAAGTATGTTGTTCTTTTTGTTGGGTCTAAACAAATCATTAAGGCACGAGGGTGTGTATATATATATACATAATCAGACATGCATGGAAATGGACAAGATTGTCATGTTGGCATCAGTGGGAACGGAATTCAGATCACCTAATCGTTTGAGTGGGACTATCAGATTAATTACACGTAGTTCAAAGTTCAACGGTTTATTTTGTTGGTCAAGACGCCACTTGGTGTGTCACTGATCGATTCCAACATGATCCAACGATGGAGGAGCTCAAGCAACAAATGGCTCTTTCTGAAAAGGGGGTACACCCCCCAAATTGCAATCTGCTGGAGAAAATGATGAACTCGACAAAGAAAAGGTGTAAATTATGAACTGTAGTTGACCATTGGCTACCATGACAAGCCTCTCATGAGAGTTGACTCTGCAAGAAGGAAGATGTTTCATATTTTGTTTTCCATCAAACACAGAAGGGTTTGAAGGCAGATGCTTGGTTTTACCCAGGCAAATTGGGACACACCATGAGGCATCATTTAAAGTGAACTGCCGAAAGCCTGGAACAAAATAGGAGGGTGGCTACCGAGAATGTTTGGACGCCACACTTTCACATTCAAAATTTGCAACGGGGCAGCTGTGACCAATATCAGCACAAACTTTGACTCGCCATTCCCATATGCGAACCATGGCGCTGGAATATGAATCCCAACATTTGCCTTTAAATCTTAAAAATCACCCAGTTAGGTAAATCTACCAGCACCATTTTTCGCATCTGGAATTTGTGGCCAAAAAAGCCGAATCGTTGACATCGATTCCGTCAGGGTATTGGATCGGCAGTGTGAAAAAACATCCGGTGATGAGGTGTTTCGTAAGGTGTTTCGTAAGGCTTGGTGTTTCCAATAACTAAGACAAATGTACAGTTGGATGTTTGTTTCCTGAATCTATGACAATACCTAGTATATATATATTATTATATATACATATAATTAGATATATGTATACACCTCACAGGTCCATTGTTGCATCAAAACATCACAATTTTGTCAGGAGATGGTAAAGATTTTTGGCTGGAACATCCTCCATGGCACACGGAAATTTTAGGCCCTGGAGCTACTCCACTTCGTTGGCAAATATTTGTTGGTTATATAAGTTATTTGATGCTATTTATATCATGTTATATCTAATTCTTTCCCAAAGATATCCCTAATAATATCTCTATCGAAGATAATGAATATAGGCAATAGTATTAATCCAACATATTTCGAAATCTTCTAGGTTATATCATATCCCATTTGTATCCCCTTTATATATATATATCCCTATGAAAAATGTTGGGGTTCAGTTCCCACATCTCAGAACTCAGGTGGAGGTTGCGTCCTTCCCCTCTCAGCGTGTCTTAGACGTTGGATGGCTGTGTAAAGACATCCACGGGGAAACAAACCCAAAGCTGGTTGGGAGAATACACCAAAGGGGTGGTGATATGTGCAAAACACAACAAATATCAACAACAAATATATGAGCATGCCACCGTACACCTTATGTATTGAATATATTGCTTCGAAAAGTGAGATCAAATTGTTGGTTACCTCCTTCCTTTTTGGCATTTCTGGTTGTTCTCGTGTTTGGGGTAGCCATGTTTGTGGAAGGTCATGACTATCTATCAATGTGAGGAAGGCTGAACTGCCCAACGCCACTCTTGTCCGAACTGACAGGATAGTCAGACGTCATACACAAAATTTTCTCTGAAAACTAACAAACCTACTCCAACCCATCATAGGTAAATGATAGTGACAAGGGAGGGGAACTCGGTAATTTCACGTCTTTATCTGCACTTTTTCCTCCCCTACATATGCGGTGTTGGGAGGAACCATGAATTTTTGGGAGGGGGGGTGTTGTGAGCGCCTTTTTTTGGTTGCATTTTTGACATTTAATTTCTGCAAAAGATACTGTTCTCTATTAATTATAAATAATGAAGGAAAAATAGATTTGCAAACAACACTTGTAAATGACTTTGCACAAAGAACACCATTCCTCCATGTATGCAACAACCCTTTGCAAAAGATGTTGCATTCTTTGAAAGATGTGTAGCAGTGTAGCATCACTTCCCAATTTCAGGGAGAACCCTCCTACACATGTACTGAATCATGTCAAAAAACATAGCATTCCTGTAGGAAAATGTAGTATGCTGTTTTGCAAGATTGAATTTATGTTTAAATTGCTGCAGCATGGCTTTGACAAGAGTGCAATTTTTACTATCAAAGGGCCCTTCAAACCTTGCAAAACCTTTGTCAATAAAGTGGCACATTTATTGAAACATGTGTTTTACATTTGAAAGTGCAGATTCTTGTTTGCAAAGTGTGCAGCATTCCTGTAAGAATGTGTAGCAAGAGCCTACTGTAGATTCCATTGATGATGCAAACACCGGTTTAAAAAGATGTGTGTTTTTGCAATATTTCCGTTCAAAGAGTACAGCTATTCTATGGAAGTGTTGTTGTGTTTTGAAAAGGGTGCTATGGGACTTTCAAAGGGTCTTCAAAATGTGCAGTATCTTTGTAAACAAAGTAGAGTATTCCTTGAAAATCTTGAAACGAGGCAAACAACTTTTTGCTGTAAACAAGTGCTACATGCCCCATGCAAAGAGTGTAGTAGCTTAATTATTTGCAATATCTCGTTCAAACTAGTGCAGCATTTGCTTGAACAGAAAGTGTAACATGAGCCTATAGCAAATGCCCATAATGTAGGCAATTCACAAGCTTTAAACACCCAAAGTAATTCATCTGACTTTCAAAGGGTGTTGTGAACACAAAGAACAGTAAAATAACATCCAAAAAATATCCCCAACATGTTTTTTTTGTTAGCGCTCACCATGCATGGGAGCGGTCGAAACCACCAATCACTGGACGGTCACTGGATGTCGGGATGCAGAGAATCAGATGAGTCACCAATAGAATCCCGGTCAGACCCTACCCGGAATACATGGCCAGGAAATCTCATTTCCGGCATTATACTGAATAAATAATTGGAAATATGCTGATAACTAACCATTGGGGTTTAATATGTTTAATCCTATGAAATAACCATGTCTTAGAAAATTACCGGCATATTATGCCTGAACACCATATGAAATAACCCATGTTATCAGAAAGCCTTCCGGTGAGCCACGGGCTTCCCTTCAGCTCCTGGACCGATAGGTGATGTTTCCCACCGCTGGATCTTCTGTTTTTTTTTGTTTTTTAATAGGCGCCAAAGAGGTGTTAATAGTTGTGAATCAGCGTATAACTGTATAACTATGTATAACTGTATATATATACATATATAGGTAAACTATGGTCACGGGAGATTTTGCCGGACTTTTAGATTTGCATGAGAACACTATAACTCAGATATTTTGCTGCACATGCTTCAGAACAATGCCTTTTGTGCTGTGGGTATCAGTGGAGGGCCACTGCAACCCACTTTTTCTTGGGTTGATGACCCTGAGCCCTCGATAGCCAGTCGGCTCACCCCTACGTTCAGCAGTGCCGCTACTTAGCTAAGTTGATGTGCTTCACACTGTCAACTGTTGGGTTTATGGATGTTTATGCTGATTATATCTAATATTATGATATATTATATATATATTATATATATATATATTATATATAAGTATATGTATATAATATATATATATACATGATAGATATGATATTAGTGTAAGTATAGTTATACAATCGTAAATGGGCTTTCCTTACCAACAAAGATTTCAGGAGCAGATTTGAGTCAGGCTCTCTACAGCAGCTTCTCTTGCGAGAGGCGCGTCAGTGGAGGGACGACTGTTGGATTCGGATGGTTAAAATGGGGGTTTCCCAAGGTGGGGGTACCCTCTGGTTATGTCAAAATAGCTATTGAAAATGGCCATTCATAGTGGATTTTCCCATTAAAAATGGTGATTTTCCATAGTTATGTTAGTTTACCAGAGGGTACCCTAAAATGGATGGTTTGTAATGGACAATCCCATGAAAATGATTTATATAAAATGGACGATTTTGGGGGGTACCTCCATGACTCGGGAAACCACCAAATAGGATAACGTCATCGACACTTTGAAGAATTCCATCGCTGAAGATTCAAGGCATATTTCTTTCCAAACATAATAGGATGGTAAATAAAGATATTTTCAGGATTTCTTTCCAGACAGTAGGATTATTAAAAAAACAAACGCACACAACACATATATATGGAAATAGCAAGTTTTTTCAGGAGAGTTGTCGTGTTGACCTCAAAGTTTTTCAATGTTTTTCACATTGTTTGTTTCCATGAAGATGCATCATATGAAAACCAGGGGAATGATGAAAAAATACCGCGTTGATGAAACAAGGGAGTGCCCCAATTTGTCCCCCAACAAGAAAATTCCAACAACTCGATGCGATGAGGACCTCCTTTTACATCATGACCCAAGCGGGTCTTAATCCATATTTGATGAACGACCAAATGAATTGCATGCGGTATTGCTACACATCTTCACATGTGTTTTTTTTTGTGTTTTTTTGTTTTACATCTCTATGTAATTATTTAGTACTTTAATCGGGACTTTTTTAATCTGCATATATGTTCGTTGGTTGGACCATAGCCACTAGCCAATCACTTTCTGAGCTGAACATCAAGGGAATCCAAGCTCCGTCCATGGGTGAATTCGTGCAATTTTGCAGCTTGAAATCAGAATTAAAACATATTGAAACAAATAGGTCTAAATAGGTCCACAAAAACATGATGAAGTTGCCGCAGAATATTGCTTGGATCCACAGATCATCAATCATCATCAATCTCTTGGATAGTAACGAGACGACGGACTTGCTAGCCAGCTGCCCACCAATTCGCCATTTTTGTTGGCTAAGACCAGCATGTTTGTCTGAAAGATTTGTTTGTTCGCTACAAAGCCATCCGGGTGTTTCCTAAAACGGATCATCCCAATTTCATCATCCAAGTGATGCCTCTTTTCGGGAGAAAACTGAGTTTTGAGGTGCCAAAATGTTTTGAAAACCATGGACAAAAGCCAACAAAATCAACTAAATCAACTCCAACAGGCTTTCTTTAAAACAGTTTTGGGACGGTTTTTGGGACACTGTTTGTTGGTTCCAAATGGTTCCAACAGGGTCCCTTTAAAGAGTTTTGACCGCCGTAACGGCAGGTTTGAAGTCCAACTGCAGCTGCAGTTGCTGCCTTTGCAGCTGCTGCGTGGCCGACGGAAGCTGCAAATCGGCGAGGTCTCGGGCATCAACACGCCACAGGCCGGGCGAGGTCACTTCAGTGACATGTTTGTTGAGTTTTACCACATAAATCCATATGCCATATATATGTATATACAATATACAATATACATATATATATATATGTCCATATAGGTAATATATATATATACATATATATATATATATATATATAAATATAAGTCGATATATAGATGGATACATACATAAACACATATATATATATATATACTATAATTATATTTCCTCCTACTCAACCATAGAATTCACCAAGTTTTTGAAGTCAAAGAATTCGCTCTCTTTAGCGTTGTTTGGGGCCTCACCGGCCGCACCTAGGCATTCTGCAGGATTTTTTTTACAGGGTTATCCTTAAGTAAACTAATACAAAATGGAAGATCCACCAAAGATCATGTCCTAGTGAAACTAAAAAAATGGTCCATTAGTATCACTAGTCCATTAGATCATGTCCATGAATGGATTGCCCCAAGTTTTTGTATGCTTACTGGAGGCTAATGTTGGTGAAACCATCAATTTGATGATTTTCTTTGAGATCAGGTTCAGAGATTTCGCTATTGCGCCGTTTGGGCCCCGTTTGGACCGCAGGAAACGTTTGGGCACATTGTCTTGAAGCTAAAGCTGTGCCTTAGATCAAACTGCCGGTGATTGAGCCAAGCGCAGCTACAGTGGGTAGCCTGTGGTGTCATGATGGCCATGGCAGGCCATTGGGAAATCCCCGAACTTCATCGAGGTTTCCTGCTTTGAAAATCATGTTCAGCCAGATTTTAAATGGATGTGTATTTATAAATCCATATAAAAAACCATAAAACATCATCGTTTTTCCAACCATGTTTGGTTACCGGATCAATTCAATTTTTGTTGGTTTTGGCCTCTGGTTTGGTGTTTTGAATCCTGATCCTCAAGTTTTTAGAGGATCGAAGCTGGACAAATCCTTCAATTTTTAGAGATTTCTTGGCAGTTGAGACTCAAAAAAAAGACCTAGGTTTTTTTCGGGCACCAAATAGTTGGAGAATCCCTGGGACTTCCTAGCCCCATTAAGCCACGAGAGGCAGTGCTTTGCACCAGCGGAGGACATCAACTTTACTTGGTGTATGAATGTTTGTACCTAGTTCAGTAAAAATATAACATGTGTTACAGGTTAATAGGTTACTTGTACATATTTTAGTTGTACTTCAATTGGTTTTGTATTTCCTGAATTCTACTAGGCTTGTGATGGTGAAGTTAACATGTTTCTCGAGTGACACCTGTTGGCAACAGATAAGAAACAATGTAACACCTCCATTATTTGAGGGATGTATATATATATATACAATTGCCACGTTTGATGACATATTTGATGGTATATCCCCATGTTATCCCAATCATGACCCCCAATTATATCACATGAAATATCCCATTTTATATAAATCCTTATGGTTGGTTGGTTGGTTGCATCCCATGAATTCACCTAAAAATTAATCCCATCACTAAGTATAATCCATTTAATATGAGCCATTATTTTATTTACCATATGAATCCCAAAGAGTGTTTTCGGGGAATCCCTAGGAGGCCTTAAATAGTGTTTTTTCCCGATAGAATTTATAGTTATTTTCCTAGTGTATATCCAATTGTAGGTAAATCCACTTATTTTTTGGTTATTTCCCTATACAATATATCCTATTGACAATATAAATTTGTCCACTTATCATGGTCAATCCATATCCCAGCTGAACTTCAGTTATCCCAATTGTTGTGAATGGCTCCCATGAAATCCCTCAATACCCTAAAATCTCCATGAAAAAAATCCAAAAAAAAGTCCCATTATTCAAATCTCCATGAAATCACCATTAAATGTTATTAGTTCATCACTGGTTGATGGTTTAGAACATGATTTTTATGACTTTCCATATATTGGGAACAATCATCCCAACTGACTTTCATATTTTTCAGAGGGGTTGAAATCACCAACCAGATCAGCTTGAGGACTCTGAAGCAAAGCCCAGCCAAGCTTTTCCTGTCACCGCTGTCGGGAGTGCCACGTGAGACGCTGGAAAGCAAAGGCCGGGTGCAATGGGAAGCGGTGTCTCATCCCAGTTAGTGAATTAAACCTACTGTTCATAACTGATTTAAACCTAAAGTTAGGTGATTACTACTTATCCCTAGGTTAATAATTAACTAAAATTAGTAGGTTATAACCCTAGTTCTAAGTGAATTGACCCACTTATCCTATGTATAACCAGGGTTACAACCTACCTCCACGAGTCGTGGGCTGAATCAGCAAGTAGATTCTGGTGGTTTCAATTTTTTCATGGGATAATAATGATTGACCGACAAACATGATGATATGATCGGGCTAATCTAAGTATACCCTCTGGTAATTTATCAGTTTGCGAACTGGAAAATCACAATTTTCAAAGGGGATTCATCATCGAACTATTTCTGGGCCATGGCTTCCATAGCTATCTATGTCAAACTACCGGACGGTGCCCCAAAATCACATGGTTGTTTTTTTCATGCATTTCCACATGCCCATTCAATGGTATATCAATTTTACAACCATTCAGCCACAATGATTGTCATTCTTGATATTGAGACGTCTTCTATTCTTTACCCTCCAGCAAACTAAAATAGCCATGGGGAATGGACCATTTAGTTCGATGATTAACCCATTAAAATCGTGATTTTCCATAGCTATGTTAACATTCCAGAGGGTAATCCCAGCAAACTGTGGATTGTGCGAAATCCTGCACCAGTTGGTAGATGGTTTATCTGCAATTACACTGTACTGAGATAGTAATCTACCAACTGTGGATGTAATCCAACCATACATACAATAGTAATTATTATACAAGGTTGTGCCCCCCCATTTATAAGTTGGTTTATAGCCATAGTAAGTATAGATATATCTACCATAAATCATAGTTATTGGAGTTATAAACCAACTTAGCTAACTATGGGGCACCACCTTGTACCAACTGTGGATGTAATCCCATCATACATAACATAGTAATATCCTGTTATATCCCAATATGCTTGGCTTTGTCATTTGTTATACTTTAATTATCCCACTATTACCCTATATCAATTCACACTCTCCTATACTATGCAAAAGACCAGTTTTCTCCGGCAGAGGCTTCCCTCATAGAAGCAAATTTCCCCTGTGACTGAAATGATTGTTGGGTATATGGCAGATATATCTAAAACATATGAATCTATGATCATCTATATGCCTACCATACACATAATTGGTTATATAATGTTATAGATATATCAACCCCCCTTATATATCCTTATATACATATATACAGACATATACATACAGGGTTCGTATTGAGCTTCACATCACTATTTGTTGGTGCATATATATATATATATACACACGTTATACATACATTGTATTCACTATATGTGTAGGGTTTAGAACTGCAGAGTTAATTTGAGAAGCTTCATGAACTACAATTGGGTTCATCAACTATACATTAACTCTATATATATATATATATGTGATAAGAGATATAAATGTTTATTAACTATGTACATGTACAATGAATGATATTTAATAAGTTATATATATATATATATTCACTATGTACATAAATAGTGTATTATATTAACAATGTATTATACATATATATATATCATACATATGTATATATATATATATATCATATGTATATATATCGCATATATATATATATATCATGTTTATATATATATATATGTATGCATGCTATATATATATATATACATATAGATGTCAAGTATCCATTGCAGATAAACGATATAAAATCCAGCCATCAGAGGTCACGTCAGCGATCCCTTCAGCGTCATCAAGGCCTGCGGCCTGTCGGTGGCGCGTCTGCAGACTGCGCTGAGGATGGACCCGTTGAAGGCGCGCGGCATCCGTGGGTGGCCCGGAAAGATTTTTCTCGCGAAATCGACATAAGGAACGTGCTTGGAACGTGCTTTGAACATGGGATTTTGGGTGATTTTTTGAAAATGGGATTTTTAGGGACAATGATGTTGTTGCATAGTTTTTTGGGAGATTTTAGAGGGATCTAATGGGATTTCATTGGGATTTAAGAGGAGTAACCCATGTTTGATGTTTTTTTTGTTGTGAATATTTGATTATGGCAACAGGAAATCTCCGAACTAATGGAGGATGTAATGAGAAGTCAACTACAAATGGTGGAATTTCCAGCAAAACATGTTTGATTATCAAAGGGTAGGTGATAAGTTTGATAGTTAGTATAGAGTATAGAATTACTGCAGATGTATTGGTTCATGATTTTGATATAGAACATATGTTTAATATAATGATAGTATCATGGTGTCAACTTTGATATGTGTTCAAATGAAGCCGTCAACTTTACAATATACTACAAACATGTTAAAATGTGAAAAAATACAGAAGTGTACACGATATGCTAGTGATATACGTACACTATACTGGTTTGTCATATTATATAGCTAATGTTTTATCATAGGTAGTTTGACTATGTTTGATGATGTATACCGGATGTCTATAATATTCTATGCTACCCAGCTAGAACATGTGTTGTTGCAAGATATCTAAGACTGGTCATGGACATAGGAAGTCTGGAAGATAGTACAGTGAGGATGGGTCAAAATATGTCAAAATCCATGATTTCCAAAATTTGGGGAACAGATCTCCATACAACCAAGTCATTATCTCATGTGAATCCGTCAACGGACCATGTATGGAATTGTTATTGAAAGATATTGTCAATAGGTATACACGGGATGTGTATCACTGTATGGGTCAATTTATAAGATGTGAGGTATGAACCTGGATCTTTGTGACAACAATTAGCGGCTTCCAGTGTTTTGATCGCCACCTGAGGATGATCTGGATGATCACCATGAATTTTCACTTGTAAAATTGCTGAATTTCAGGCCCATTGGCTTGAGTCTGGCCCTTGGTTATTTGTTTCAGGAATCCCCTCATGATTTGTCACCTTTTCGCACGAGCGTCGCCAGGCAGCGCTGCATGAGATGCGGGAGAATTGGCTTCTGGCGATTTGGCCTGGGCCCTGGAATCACTGACCGACAGCAGTTGCAAAAAACGAGAAGTGGAAACTTATGCCTCCATGATGCCTATGAAAAATGATGCCTCCAAATGTTCACAACAGAACTCACACCTATTTCTGTTGAATATTGAGTCATGACATTACACACAAAACTGGTGCCTTCGGGTTTTGTCACGATCCAAAAGTCTCAGACCCTCACGAGTTGTGAAAAAAACTGCGGTATACCCCCAAGTGGCAATTTTATACAGGAAAATTTATGATCAACCATCAACTTTTTGGGTACCCTATTTCAATTTCAGACAAGCCCAGGTATTTTGTTGATGCTGTTCAATTCAATTCAAGGTCTAGAAGTTGTTGTTGTCTACCATTTCCACCAGCGAAAACAAGCCATTTATCAAAGTGCCGGTCTGCCAACACCAAGCAGAACCTGCGCTCAGTCAATTTGTCCATGAAAAAAATCCATGAGAACTGAGAAATCCACTGGAAATATGTTGATTTTCAGAATGTCAAAACCCAGGATCAGTAAATGTTAATAAACTCCTAGGCTGTTTAATTTGGGTTGGTACCATGTAAGGATTTTTTGTTATTTTTATTTGCGGAGTACCCCTTTTACATAAACCATGGCTTGTTACACAATTTTCTATGGCCTGCTAGGTTGCAAATCCAAGCAGAACTTGATGTTGATGGCACCTTTATGGACTGGAAACGTTTCGTCGTTGATGTCGAGCGGGTAGGATTGGGAGCCATTTGGTACCAACTTATTGGTACACCATACCTACCATATATATGTATATATAAATATAGCCTATCTTCTAGGGCTATGTCAAGGAACATCATCCACAAATAATTCATATCTATTTATTTGTACACGAATTCACCTTACCTGTTTATGGGTCTGTTGGAATTTTTAATCAAACAAAATAGGCAAGTTCACCATGATGATGGAATCAACACGTTTGAGAGTATCAAAAGTATCAGCATGCAACAAATGAATGACGTGCGTAATACATATCACATGTAAAATACACATCCTATACATATTAATGTGTATATATATATACATATCAATGTAAAATTGGAATATTTACATTATGCATATCCCTCAAGATACGTATATTCTTGCATAGAAAAACACATCAAACATACGCTGGATTTTTTTTCAGGCACACATGGCGGTGTCACAAAGGGCTGATGGTTTAAAAGAACGAGAATCATCCCCAAATGGCCGAACTGTTCTTGTTAATGAATTTTGGTGAGCTCATTCGTATGTATATATATATATATACTGTATGAATATATATATATATATATACACACACTGTATGAAAAAAAAATACACACACCTATATTATTTACCCTTTTTGACCCCCGTATACCCTTCATCTGTAGACCCATACCCATTGGAGGGAGGGGGACGGACCGGGGGCTGTCATATATACGGTGCCTTTCCAAAACCTACCCTTCCGAAAAACTTACCAATATCTGCAGTATGTTTGAACATGTTTCGAAATTATCAGTCTTGCACTATTTTTGGAAGAAATATTTCAATTGAATCAGGGATGGTGCCAGTATAGATACATATGGCTACCATGTATATGATATAGAATCATAGAATATACCTGGAGGTGTCCTAAAAATGGTGGTACCCCAAGTCATCCAAAATTGGACCATTTTAGCATTGAAACCCATGGTGACTTGGGGATCCATCGTTTTAAGAACCCCCCACATGTAAATTTTCTGTAATAGCTTAAACCACTCTCCAGACATGGGCTTTGCAGTCTTGTTTTTTGTTTGTTTTAGTTGGTTTGCTCGCTGTTTTGGCCACTTGTCCATCCCCATCCCCAAGACCCCTGGTGCTTTGGATGTTTTTGACAAGCTACATCTGTCTGACTTTTGGAAAGCATGGTTTTGATTGTTTTTGACAAGCTACATCTCTGCCAAGACTTTTGGAACAGTGGTTGTCTTTTGTTTTTTTTCAAGCAAAAATCTTTGGCAGTCTGCATTCAAATATGCATGCCTGCTCTTTGTGCTTCAGTTGCTTTGCTACCCCTGAAATGCGATCATATTTCCAAGGGTGGAGCTGCCAGCTCCTTCACCAAACATATGACAACACATCATGCACACTAAGCTCAACACATCATGTCCTTTTGCTTCACATGTTAAAGATAGAGGTATTGGGGGGTGTTAGCATATATACCTATATATTCTGATAACCCTGGTACCCACCGTTGATCAGTCATTATATACATATATATATATATTTATAGTCACTGTAAATCATAGTGGTTTGCATTTTTTTGAGCCTGGTGGAAGAACCGAAAAAACAAAAAAAAAACATTCGATTGAGAAACATGGTCCCGGTAACGATGCATGGTGTATTTGGAGAACAGACACGTTGGCCGGAAGGACATTTGGACGCACTCGAAGTATAACTATGGTTTATAGTACAATGTGGGGCCCCCTAGTTATAATTTGGGTTATAACCCCATCTAACTATAGTTATAACAACCATAAACCCTAGTTATTGTAGATATTGGCACCAAGTGGCCACGTCAGGACCTGGCCCTTCATCTTCAACATCTTCCTTGCCACTTTCGCGTGGCGCCTGGGTGTAGGTGGAAAACTTGGAACATCTCCAAAAATCTACCGATTTTTTCCTCCAAATATCACCAACAATATCCAAAATTGGTAAACATATCTGGAACTATGGTGTAAATCACCTTTTTTTGTGGTTGCATCGAGGGTCTAGTTAAGGGTACATCATGATAAATCCATAGATACATAGAGGTAAATCCAGACTTGAAACATCTTGAAAGCCTGGATTTTATATGTTTGTTATCCACAAAAAGCTGAGGGTTCCTTGTTCAATGTTCCCTTGAACCTACTGAATAAACCCAAGAACCCGGGAGGGATTTTCCGATTGAAAAGCATGTTTCGATTGAATCAGTGGAGATTCTTTAAGAAGAAGCGGGGGTCCAACTGTCCAACATTTGCTTTGAATAACAAAGATGGGTGACCCATGACCAGTGGTAAGAGGTTTTGGGTTTTGTGTTTTGTTCCTGCGCACCCCTGCAGGGCATTCTGCGGCAAACCCCTGTTGAATGATGGTTATTTAGATAAGGTGATACTACCTGGATCCATGGTGATTTTAATAATCTAGTACTTGGGAATAGTTGCGTCATGTCATGGATATGTTTCAAATTGGGGAACTAGAAATTGCATAAACTGATGGATATATGATATATATATATATATATATACATATTTAGGTAGACAATTATGATGTGTGTTCGTCCAAGAACGGGGTATCCCCTAACATTGGCAGTTTTATTGAGGAAATAATGGTAAACCATGGAAACATGTTTTTTGTTTTCGAAGAAAAAATCAGGCCAACCCACATATAAAAACATGTATGGCCATTGAATTCTGTAACCAGTAGGTTTGTTTTTGTTTTCCCACTTCCACGCTACTCTGCGCTGCTACGTCCCTTTTTTGAGGACGTTGAATCGCTGCCAGCGGAGATGTTGCGTGAGGCGTTTATACGCCGACGAAGGCCAATGATGGGCCGCACAGGGATTGAAATTGGTGATGTAAAACGGTGATTTGGCGTCTTGAAAAAAGGTGAAAAAAGGTGATGTTCCATAGCTATATGTTAGTTTTGGGTAGTTTTTCTGTGGTTTGAAGTTTGTTTTAGGATATTTGAGTTTTGTTTGTACAATAGTTCAACCCTGGAGATTACCATTTTGATAGCAGGTGATGATTCAAGTGGCGTTTCACCAATCGTGGTGAATTCTGCGCAACAAACATGTGGTTTTTTGGGTCTACAGTTCATTTGCACAAGGTGGTGCCCCCCCCCAGTTATGTGAATGTTGGTTTATAACTTATAACCATAGTAAGTATAGATATATCTACCATAAACCATAGTGAAATTGGAGTTATTGGCACCAACTGAACGCGATGTAGCTCACTGGGGCACCACCGACCGCATGATTTGCCATGACGGCCAAAAGCCTGCGGATCTGCGATCTTGGCATGGGTTTTCAAGTTGTGTTTCCCCATGTACGAGGATTTCACAAAGGACTTAGGTTTATGATTCAGAAATGCGGTCATTTCATGGGAGGCTGTTGACACTGCGATCAATTATGTGAGCTTGCTATATATATATATGTATATATAATCATATATATATATATATATGGGAAATTCTGAAAATTGTGCTTTCCATTGTGCATCCCCGTTAAAGCAATATGGTGTTTTCCCACTGAAACGCCATTGCTGGGATGATCCAATGGGGAATTTTTCCAGGTGAGGAGAAAAAGGAGGCCGGGGGTCACTGGCGACTCCCTGGATCACCGGGAAAATCAATAAGCGATCTGAGCTCGAATCAGCGGCCATGCTGGTTGTTTTCATTTTTTTAATAATGGGATAAGCTATATTAATAGTGGTTAATAGTGGAGTTAATAGTGGTTAATAATGGTAGATTTCATGATGATAAATGATTAATATACTGGTTGGTGGTGACTGGAACCATGGGATTTGGATTGACTTTCCCATGATATTGGGAATGGAATCATCATCCCAACTGTTACTCACTCCATCATTTTTCAGAGGGGTAGCTATACCATGCTATACCAGCAACCGTTGTATGGATATTGGATGATTTTACCAGCTGAAAAGCTCCATCTTGCCTTGCCGCGCTAGCGCGAAACTAGCGCTTCGCTAGCGCAGCGCGGCTCGCGGGGGCCAGGACGCAGATGTTGTGAAGGAAGCAGTGAAAGCCTCGCTACACATCATGCAATTCACGGAGACCTGCCATGGAAATTGGTGTCTGATGGGATTTCAGTGCCTCCAGTTGATGGCATGGATGGCTGGGAAACATGGGAGAATGATGAACAGCAAAAACTGGTTTGTAGTTTCAAACATTTGGATTATATGGGATGTCATCCTTCCCATTGACGAACTCCATCATTTTTCCGGATGGTAGGTCAACCACCAACCAGATGCTTATTTTCAGACAAATCCATTGAAGTTGCGAGCCTTAAGGGCACCATGGGGCACCCTTGAACCTTGTTGAGACGTCGTCCCAGTGAGCCTATGTTCAGCAAAGGGTGGAGGGCTGAGTACAAAACATTCCACCATAAAGGTCTCATTTGACGAAGAATTTTAGTGTAAGAAACGTTTCTTACCCTTGGGTAATCGAATATGGCAATTGAATTTCCGATATATGAAATGTGGGATTTTCCAGCCATGTTTGATGACAGGGGCATTTTCAGCATCCAGTGACCACCGACAACCACTACTTTTATGGTCAACTCTGGGTTTTCGGTGATGGAAGAACCGGTTCTGTTGGATTTATGTTAGTGAAACAACTATAGGTAATGGCTGTGAATGTAGAGGAGTATATCTTGTGACCAACTATAATTTGCTTTGATGGGGTTTATAACTATCTCAACTAGGGCTTGTGGTGATTGTAACATGAGTTGATGGAGTTAAAAACCAACAAACACAGTGGAAGGGCAACACCTTGCAGTATTGTGAGGTGCATTTCTACTTTACATGTACCTGGTAAATCATATTAGCTAATTCCTAGTTGGTGCCCACCCATAGATGATTTATATACATATATAGCTGATCAGAACCACCATTTGTGATTTTATGTGGTACAGAAACGTTGTTAATAATAATGATTACACATGATTATCTGAGTTATACCGCTTTTACATTGTTCCCCCTTTCTATAGTGTTGGTGTTGTTGTTGTTGTTGTTGTTGTTGTCGTTGTCGTTGTTGTTGTTGTTGTTGTTGCTGTTGCTGTTGTTGTTGTTGTTTTCTTAATTTATATAGTTATCCTATATTACTACCATAAATATACACACATCGAGAGATATAGATACCTGCAAGTACCTTCCTGTACGCATCCCTATGCAAATAACATCAAATAACTAATTGTATAATATTGTACACAGTCTATACTATACACATCCACATCTCGGAGCCACATGATCCCTATCTTTCAAGCCTTTGTTGCGAGGAGAACTTGAACAAAGCAGCTGCACAAATCGACACTTGGAGTCCAGCAGGAGCTCAGGGCGTCAGCTGGCAGCTGGGTGATGGATAAATTGGATAAACCATGATCATGATCTGGGTATAATAATGATATGGTATATAATAATGATTCAATTTTCATCATTGTGACATGATCATGGAGAATCATGGATATACCAAGTTATCCAAGTTGAAAAATATTGTTTTCGGTGTTTCCTGTTTAGTTACTTGTGTTTTATACGGTGGTTTTTTAGTAGTGTGTGTAATGAAGTTGTTTATGGTATTGTTTGATTAAGTTCAGGGATCACTGATTATGTAGAGCCACATGTGTTCGATCATTTGCCAGACCTTTCTGTATGGAACTTTCTCTATGGATCAGGAGTTGTATCCTTTTCCATGAGTCAACTGATATTTGCCATCTGAAAATGCTGCCCCAACCCAGGTTGAAGAACAATCGCACGGTGAGGTCCCAGTGAAATGATGAAACCGTTGGTTTTTTAGTATGGTTTCTCCATGAAAATGAGTTGGTTCCACCATGGAATTCAGCAGAAGTCAACTCAACTTATGCATCCTGGGCACCTCTCCTGCGTTGGCTGAGGAAAAATTCACTTTCGCCTTGGGCCTGGAAGATCGATGTTTGTCGCATGGCGGCGAAGCCGTCTGAAGATTTCGAGAAAACGGTTACATCCATTGGTGAATTATCCAACTGTTCACAAGGAAAACAACATAAAACAGCCATTGGGGTATACCCCGTGGACTAACCAGGTAATCTAAGAGTGATCACCTCTGGAAGTGTCATGGGATTTTATGGTCATAAATGGGGATTTGGTCAAAACACATAGGGTTCTTCGATAGGGATGCAATGGGGAGAATCCAAGCATATTTGGCATGGAAAATGGCCATGTAAATCAAGACAAGTCATCTACATGTGATTATATACTGGTTGGTGGTTTGGAACATGAATTTTATTTGTCCATATATTGGGAATGTCATCATCCCAACTGACTTTCATATTTTTCAGAGGGGTAGGTCAACCACCAACCAGTATACATATGGGGTAATTTTCCACAGCTATGTTACATTAGCCAATGTGGGCCACGTGTTCACCAATGAGGGAGGGGTACAAGAACTTAAGTGGAATAGACCATGGATAAATAGTTGAATTCGTCAGCTTCAAAGCATGTTTTTGCCGGGATACAGTTGAAGATATTTAAGATAGCCTCCAGGAATCAAGCTTTGAATGGGAGAAATCCTCTATAAACGGAGGTTCAATTTTTGTTAAAATCATTAAAGGGGTGGATTTTCCATGTCCACCTTTGATTACCGGAGGGTACTGGACTGTCATGTACTCTACTGAACAATTTTGTTCAACAACACCCAGCGAAAGTGGGCAGTGGACAATGTTTTAAGAGATAGGCTACCTTTGGAAAATGGCCAGAGGTTGTCTCCGAATTGCCTGATGTTTCCTGGGTGTTACACTTTGATGTGTATGCATGTTTAAGGGTCTATGACTGGATCATTTAGATCCTTGTTCACCAACCTTTGTTCTGGTTTCAGTCCCTCATTTTGTGTGCGCTTCTGTCTTTCGATATCCGAGTCTTTTAGGTTAAAGATCATCTAATTAGTATATACCTTACTGCAAATCTCCGTTTGTGTTGCTGAATTCCCTAACTTCAGACTTGAGGGGAAATTCTCAATGTTTGCCATATTAAGATATTGATATCTGAAGTTTCCTGGTTGAGATCCTTCATGATCCTTCCAGAATTTGGCGAAAAAGCGAAAATCTGCGCGAAAACCGTATATTTGAGTAAGAACCATGGATTATCCCTATAGATTATCCCTTAAATATTATTATGAATTATTATGGTTTCCCCAGTTTCCCCTAGATATTATCCCTTCAAACCAATCCATTGAGATCCACAGCTCTCAGGTCCAGCATTTTCCTGATGCTTCTCGACAGCGCTGGTAGGACCTGGGAACCAATCAGTTCCCTATCACTGGATGGGAAATTTTCCAGGAGACAGCCATTTCTTGCCATATTTGATGGTAGGAACAATAGTTTTCGGTATCGGTTCCGTTGACAACCGGATTGGTGGTAAGATGTGGGTCCTGCAAAAGATGTGCAAAATTGTGCAAACCACGGCAAAAATAGTGTTTTTTTTTTTGAATCTTCTTGCCTATGCGTAATCAAGCCGGCAGTTGGGTTTATAGATAAGAGTTGAGAGTCGCTACTGCGAGATTGAATGGGGATTACTCTATGGATCATCATCTGGTTGGTGGTCTGGAACACTTTTTATTTTCCATTTCATATATGGGATGTCATCCTTCCCATTGACGAACTCCATCATTTTTCAAGATTGTTTTTTAACCACCAACCAGGTTATTATTAACCATCCATTAATATTATATAACCATATATAACCATTTTCAGTGGTGATTTACCCTTTGGTAATCAAACTTTGCTAGCTGGGACATCCAAAAAAAAAATGGAGGCTTCAAGCTGGGAAAATCAGAGCCCCTTTCGGGGCGAAATTGTCTTTGGTTGGTGGTGTCAAATGGCCTCTGGTGATTCCCAACATGGATTTGATATAATGGGATATAGTGGGATGATAGCGATTAACCAACAAAGATGCTGATATAATGGGGATAGTCAGAACATATGGTATTTTGTGACGGTTTGCGAACTGAAAAATCACCATTTTGAATAGGCCAAAAATCATCGAACGATATGGGCCATGGCTTCCTCCGCATCCTATTTGAGATGATCAAGCCCGATCAAGTCCGTGGCCAACGAAGCTACTGATGTTTGGAGAGGATATGCAGTCTGATCAACTGCACGTACCTGCAAAGCATTTTATTTCACTGGAAATGGCATGCGGCTAAGCCGAGAACCGCCCCGCTGAAATTTGTTTGCACATCTACCTTGGATCAATAATCCTGTTTAATTGCACGTTTTGGGATTCAGCTCCTGACGGATCACTCCAATGATCCAGTTCTTTTCTATAGCGTGTGTGTCCCAAAAAGTTTGCGTGTGTTCCTTTTGGGAATTGAATGGATCATTTTTTGGGGACACACACACTTCTCTATGCTGGAAAACAGCAAAATGTGTTTCCAAACTCCGAGTTCCCCAAAATGGGGAAGCCGACGTGCTCCCAGACCATCCGACAAGTTGATGACCGAAGCCTGTTCTCCCGAGCCCTGGAAATATTTTGTTTATTTTTGGGGGAATCATCCCCAAATGGCCGCAAGTTTCATATTAGTGAATTATTCTACTTGTAATTTGCCCAGATCCTTACTTATGATCCCGGATGATTTGTTCCTGCCTCCCCTGCCCTGGACATAGGTTGTGCTTTACATTTGCAGTGCCAATGTCCTTTGTGACCATCATCTTCCAATGGATCTTCACCACCGGGCTATGGAGGTGGGGAAGGTAATTTTTGGGGGACTGTTGGCTCAGCCTCACCATGATTTTACTGTAGCTTGCACAGATGAAAACCTCTTGAACTTAAACATTCCACGCTCCTTTTGTTTGAGTCGGGCGCGTGAGATAGAATGTCATTCGCATTCATTCGCCGTGTTTGCGCGCATGTCATATTGTATTCTCAATCATTTCGAAGCATCTTGCTTTCCGGCCTGGAATTCATTCAGAAATTGCATTTATATGATGTGAACCGCGCATGAATAGACGGTTGGTTTGCTTTATTGGTGGTGCCATTTTATGTTGTAGCAATTATCATTTCGTTGGACTAATCACTACTGATCATCAACCATAGTTTATTGATCCAAGGTTGACTTGAGTAAACATTGTCAGGTGGTTTTAGATGCTTTCAAGTGTTTGAGATGCTTGAATAGAAGATCCAAGATGAACTGATTATTTTTCCCTTCATGTACCATTGATGATTTCACATGTTTTTATACTTCTTATTGTCCATCCCTAAATCATGAGATAATACACCCTATTGACTGTCATAATTTTGGGGCCCCAAAAATCCTTGAGTTCGACCACTAGGAAAATCTACATGACCTCCTATATTTACTGGTAAAATCTATGGTTTTCTGTAGATGTTTCCCTTCCAAACCATTGACAAAAAAGAAAATGAAAGAAACCCGGATCAGACTTGCTCCAACCTATTCGAAGGAAGTTTAGAAGTCAAACTTCCGACAATATGGACAGATGAAAAGCAGAGCAGGGCAGAGGCAGAGAGAAGAGAAAGATCAGAAGAGAAAAGAGTAGAAGAGAAAGAGTAAGAAGAAAGAAGATGGAGATGCGCGAAAAGATAGGAAAGTCGCGATTCACTGTGTTTTTCTAATGATTTGTGGCTCTGGGGGGGTCGAAAAGTAGGCTCGCTAAAGCGGCGGGTGCGGAGCCATCTGGCCAGAGGAGAGATGAAAAGTTGCACGCCGTTGTGGCGCGAAGCACATTTGGAAGTCAAAATGTACAAAACACACCATTCTCGGACCACTTTTGGAAGTTGCGATGTCGAAAAAGTGCACGCCGTTGTGGCGCGAAGCACATTTCCAAGTCAAAATGTACAAAACACCTCAGCGTCGGACCACTTTTGGAAGTTGAGATGTCTAAAAAGTGCACGCCGTTGTGGCGCGAAGCACATTTCGAAGTCAAAATGTACAAAACACACCATTCTCGGACCACTTTTGGAAGTTGAGATGTCGAAAAAGTGCACGCCGTTGTGGCGCGAAGCACATTTCCAAGTCAAAATGTACAAAACACCACATGTTCGCGCCACTTTTGGAGGTTCGGATGTTGAAAAAGTGTACGCCGTTGTGGCGCGAAGGACATTTCGAAGTAAACATGTTCAAAACACTTGGGGTTCGCCAGCTGCAATGCCGGGGCGGCGTCCTGTGAACAAAGATCTTGGATTGACGAGACCACCAACCTCCTACAGCCTTTACTGCTCTTGGTTAGCAAAACATGGCACGAAGGAAAGGAACAGGCGCTTGAACAAGAAGGTTTCTGTCAACACCCCAAAATCGAGAGTTCTGAAGTGGCTACTCGGCCAATTGATCATTACACAGCCAGTACACAGCACAGATTACACAGACCAACTGAGCCGAGCCACGGCCAGGCCACGGCCATCTAATATATTCAGCATATGTTAGTTGAATTCGGTTGCGGTCGACAGCATCGGGCAGCATTTTGCACGGATTTTGCAACACCGTTGCAGCACACACTGTTCTATAGATAGATGTACACTAGACAGACAGTAAATATATATATACTTGTCCATTCTCTTGTACTCAGCCTGTACTGCTCCTGTATAAACCTGTATGCATTCCTCTTCATTGCTGAGGAAACTTAATCCCGACATGCAGAAGTATTTCAAGACTTTGGCCCTCAAGATGAAGGAGGACAATGAGAAAGCTCGCAAAGCTTATCGAGCGGGATTCCGGGCTTCGAATGATGCCCCTAAACCTGCTCTGCCGGAAACCGAGCACGACAAACTTGACGAACAGGTTCAGCATGAGCACGATGAGATAGACAAATTTATTTACCTCGGGTGCCCAATGCAGTTGTGCAAAGTTCTGGGAAAAGGCACTTATGGCTGCGTGTATGCTGCCACACTTGCTGGAAGTGACTACGCAATCAAAGTGTATGAAGGTGACCACTCCTCTGCAGGTCCTTTGCTTGAAGTTGCTAAGGAGCATGAGTTTCTATCGGCCTTGCAGTGTTGCCCATTTGTCGTACGATCCTTTGGATCCATCGCCAGCGTCACAGGGGCCACGGGCTTGCTGATGGAAAGGGCATCTTCAAATCTAGCTCATGTCCTGAACTCCAAAGAAATCGATCTTGAACGGCAGTCGCAGGCCATGTTCCAGATCTTGTCTGCACTTGCCTTTCTCAGCGACCATCGGATCCTGCACGGAGACCTGAAACCACAAAATGTGCTGTGCTTCTTGGCTTGTCCAGAACATTCCGATCACCACATTCCTTTCAGCCGCTTGGCCATCGCAGATTTCGGCTTGGCAAGGCTCTTGCGCAAAGGCTTTACAAGAGTTCGAGGATGCGCTGTATACACGGAGGGCTACAGAAACTTCGAAGCTCTGCATGCCAATACCGGCGAGGCCGGGGGAGGCAAATAGAGGCAAAGTATTGAAACGCTTTTTGCAAAATCATTGTCAAGCCTTTTCAAGCCTGATATTTAGATTTAGATCTTTTCTCATCATCTGCTCATAATGCTTTGATTTTGAACCGGTGGCCATCCCCCATCCAATAATGTTGGTGGAGGTTGGTGATTTTGGATTGCGACAGGATGGTGATATGGTATTTGTAATAAATTACCTTGTTTTGATCAGGTTGCAGTTGCGGCTGAGTTGCGGTTTCGTTGCGATCTGTTGCTGTATATTGTTTTTCAATGATCTGTCAATGGTTCTGTCTTTTGGGATGGCTGCCAGTGCTGCAGCGGCTGTGAAATATTGTGAATAGTACGGATATGCAGCCATGTGCGAATATGGTATATATGAACGATTTATGTACGTTTCAGAAATCCAGACACCCGCCAAATTAGATAGAAGTGGATAGCCAGCTGATGGCTACACGGAAAGCAACATTGGGCTTTAATATCTATTTTCACCCATTCCCATGGTCGTCCGGAGTCTTGCGCACAGCTTGCGCATGTCCGCACATGTCGGATGCGTCGCAGGTGGACCTGACCGACGGTGCTGATGTGTGGGCCTTTGGCGTCATGATCTTTGACATCTGCTATGCTCCGGGCCATCTGTGGAGCGATGAAGCCAGCCCCAAGAGATTCATGCAGCAGACGGTGGCTTCTTCATGTTCTGCACTTCGTGCTTTCGTGGCCGGAAGAACCCAGGACGGCCAAGAGCTGAGGCGAATGATGTTCCAATGCTTCCAACCTCAAGCTACAAGGGCTTCAGCGCGGCAGCTTTTGAGACATTTGCGGGGTCATATGTGATGAGGAAGGGACCATAGCGGACTCCGGTGTACGCAATCATTTTCAGGCAGGTTTTCAGGTTTTGAACAACATCTCACACTTTCGTGATCTCATGCAGTCAACTTCAAACAATTGTTTGCTCGGTGTCCAGGGCCCCCCTCTGTTTCTTGTTGGGATAGCCGCGGGTATCCACAGAGTATCCATGCTCAGTCCATGCTTGGCGGATACAGGCAGGATACAGGCGGATTTCATTTACGTACAATTAGCCATCGCCTGGCCATCACTATGCGTAGTGTGCGGTGCAAAGACCAGGCAAAGACCCAACCATGGGGTGAGCTGGGGGTGAGGGTCGAAGACATCTTTGAAAAGTTCAAGATCGTGTATACATACCCAACATCGCTAGGTGCGGGCGGCTGGGCGATGGGCGTTGGCGCCAGTCGCAAGGCCGTGTTCAAGTGTTCTTGCAGTTTGGAGAGCTAAAAACATACATAATCTGTATAAAATTTTGAAGTTTACTGAGCATCTGAACCATGTGGTGCAAAATGGTGTGTATATCTGTGCGCAAACCGGAGGTGTTTCTCACCGTAGACCACCAAGTGATTGGTGTGTTCAAACCTTGGTTCATATTTTCGGTACCTTCTGATATAGAAAATGGATGATAAATCTGAACATGGAACATCTCCCATCTGCATGTTTTTGATGGTAACAATTCTTCGACTGATATTGTATTAAAAATTATGTTAAATACTTAAACACAATTCTTAAGAGGATCTTCTAATTTCTTCTTTCAAATGATATGCGCAGCTGTGACTTGATGCAAGGCAAAGTGGCCAAGTCATGGCATTTGCGGTGTGGCATTTTCTGCCAAGGCAATGGGCTGTTTTTCTTGAAGCACGTCTGTCGGGCACCAACTTGCGACGGTCACCAGCTGTTTCTTTTGCTCAATTTTGAGGTTCAGAAGGCTCATTCCATAGGCTGTCCATTGGTTCGGTGGCGACATGGGTAGCGACATGGTACAGTTGATGGGCTGACCTTTCTCGACTTCAACTTGAAACACACTGTTTGGTTTGGGTTTCAAATCTTGATCACTGACTCTCTAGGGGTCGGAGTGTCCCTCAACGGCAGGCCTGACTGAGTCCTTTTCCTTCGGTTCCTTTTCAAGACCTGCTGACAAGGTGGGCAAAAAAGGACAAAAGGAATCAGTGCAGCCTAAGACCTCAGAGAAGCCACAAAAAAAACAGACACCAAAAAAAATCCAACGACACAGCCGACCTGCCTCCATCAGGGCATCCGTTTGCCTTCAGCGGCAGTGCCTCAAAAAGATGACGGTTGGGATGCCAACAGTTTCGATGTATCTACTGCCAGTCCACTGCATCTTTCTCTATCTTGATACAACAAGTCAAAATTCATTTGAATATCTTCGAATTTGATTTCTTCTCACTTTCGTGGCCAAACATGGGGCTTCCATGTGACAGTTCGTTTCTGGTATTTTTGGGGGCACTTTTTGCCTCAAGGTGCGGTGGTTTCACAGTCCATTTGGGGGCATCAATGCAGTGACCTTTTCCCATGGGTTTCTGTGGGGCCGGGCATCCGCGAGGTTTGCTTGCAAGCAATCATGCAGAGACCACGGACACTGAGCGTTGTCAGCCGGTGAACAATGAGGACTGAGAGAGTGGGGTTGTGACGCAGCTGTGAATCTTCACTTGGGATGATATCAAGGGAACATGCTTTTGGATGTTTTTGTCATGGCCTTGCAATACCCGCCCCAGACAGGGAACCCATGGCAGTTCCAGTTTGCAGGCGTCCAGAACACGACGTAGCGCATTGACCTCTTCGAAAGGTTCCAAACACGGTCTGGACACGGTGCAGGTTCTTGGTGAGGGGTTTTAAAATTGGTGCCTAAATTTTAAATGTGTGATTTTTTGGTAATTTTTGGGTTGTGTTGTTATTTCTCAAATTCCCAAATGCGATTGATTTCTGCGCCCATGAGCCAGGTCATAGACATACTGCTTCGGAAGGTAGCGCTGGAAGCTTCTTGTTGCAAGGTGTCCAGTGCATCCCTCAGTTAGTATCATTGTTTGGCTTGCTTTGGCTTGATTTTGGTGTGGGTTCTGTCTGATGAAAAAAAGTAAAGCACATAAAATCATTACGTCTCCTTATTTCTCTTTCTTGATCCAATTTTTCCCCACCTGCCAGGTGAGGGTTGTTAGATTTTATGTCAGTTGCCTCCTCCTCCTCCTCCTGCCGCCTCCTGCCGCCTCCTGCCGCCTCCTGCCTCGTCATGCCTCCTGCCTCCTCCTCGTCCTCCTTGTCGTCCTCGTCGTCCTCGTCGTCCTCGTCGTCCTCGTCCTCCTCGTCCTCCTGCTCACTTCAACTAATTGTTTTTTTCATTAAACGCACCATGCCTTATTTTGGTGGGAGTCAGATGGGGCGGTCAAGTAGAATGAACTAGTAGAGTGCGTGAAACACATTGTTTGCAGACCGTTTATTGTGTTGATTTGAGCAATTTTTCGGTTTTCATGCAAGATGCTGGATCAGATCTAAAAAGTGTGTGACCGTTTCCAATGCTTGCCCTGCCGTGACTGTTTCAGCCAGTGGGGGACAGCTGCTGCAGCTGGGCATTGGAAAAGAATAGTAAATGGTTTCTTTGAATCCCCTTTCTACCCTTATAGGATGTTCAAGCCTGTGTTGATATGAGCATTTTTTTGTTTTCATGCTGTTCGAAGCCCAATTTGGCTTCAATGCGACACCAGCAACAACTTCAGTAGTGTTCCAGGGGTAGGTTTGTCTACAGCCATGGCACCAAAGAAAAAAAGAATTCAGGAAAGCTCAGTGCCTCTACCGCCTGGGCGTGTGCAAGTCTCTGACAGGGGGGCATCTTCAAGCCAGGCTTCGGCATTACCGCCTCCACCCCCGGCAGACGTCACGGGTCCAGAGGCTCCTCCCCATAAGAAGCTGAGGAGAGCAAACATGTTGAGGGCCAGGAGGCACAATCAGGCAAATGCTCTTTCATTTTACAAGTCCCCGCCGGATTGGTTCTCCGAGCCACAAGCTGATTTCCAGGTGGCGAAACGCTTTTTTCAATCGCTTCGGAAGAAGGATGTGTGGGGAGCACTGATATATTTGTTTTCAATGCTGTTCAACATTATCTTTGCATGGAAACCAGATGCAAGCTTCGGTCAACGAGCAAAACATCAAACAGCCCCTGCGAGGGCCTTGCATTGGCACCGACAGCTTCGGCTGACAGCTGCCGACATGCACAGACTCGAGGGCCTGTTCAAGGATCAAGTCTTTTATGGTGCCATGCAGGCGGCAGAGCAGGCAAACGCAGCTGCAAAAAAAAGTGGGGCCGGAAGGACTGAAGCCTCTGCTGCCAGCTCTGCTGCTGGTTTTTCGGAACCTTCAGAAGCCAGACCCAAACAGACACCCGAATCAAAATGGTTGCCGAAGCTACAGCTCAGCTTCCAGTGCATGCGTTTTCTTTTCGAATGTGGCAGATGGTCTTTACCATTGAATGAAGAGTGGCCCGACGAGATGTATCATTCATGGTGCATTTACATCGAAGATTTCCGTTGTACCCATGCTTGGTTTGGTTGGAAGAAGCCGAAATTCCGCTCAGTGGCCTGGGAGCATTTCAAGGCTTTCTACAAAGACGTCAAGATTGAAACCAAGCCTGACAGATCACCAGCTGAGCTGGAGGAGCTGGAAAAGAAGCTGGCTGCGAGCTTAGAAGAGGAAATAATTGAAGCAGCAGCTCCAAGTGAGGTGGCAGAGGCCGCAAAAGAGGATGTCCATGATGAGGAGGTCCATGATGAGGATTTTGAGGCAAAGGCAGCGGAAGGCGCTATGGCAGTGGGATTGCTTCTGGATGCCATGGAAAAGGGGTGGTTGATGAGTGCCCCGTCCAGCCACCAAACAGATGTAGCTCAAATCTTGGACTTGTGCCGGCAATGGCTGCAGAAGGGCTCTGCATTGGGGGATCTGCAAGACATGATGATGCCTGCTCAAATTCGTCAGTTGCCAACGTCGATGCGGGCTTGGACGCTGGTGACGTTTACTGGGATGCAGTTTGTGGAGTCTGAAAATTGGTTGCCGACCTACATCCAGATCCCCTCCGACACAGGTATCAGGAAATGGGCCGGCCAGTGCACATATGACGATCCGGGGAATATTTGTTTGGATTTTACCTATCACATTCTGATGTTGCATCGTTTCTCTCAACCCCACAAGCTGCAGCAAGCGATGTCCGCCACTTACCGCAGGTACGGGTCCACCAGTGAGAAGTCCGGCTCTGGACGTATGAATTTTAGGGGCAATATCATCGAGGCCCTTCTGCATCGTGCCCAAGTAGAGAGGTCCAAAGTTAGACCAGGACGGCGTTGAGCTGAAATTGATCAGCTGCGAGGCGCACTGGGAGGCCAAAAAGCCTTTGACAATCCTCGTCACAGGAACCAGTTGGCCACACCAGCATTGGATGAGCCCATGATGACAGGACTATGTTGGGCCCAAGTTTCTTTTATTTTTTCCATCGAATTCTTCAACTATATACCAGGAATTATACAGCCATAATATAACATAGACAAATGCAAGATTTCGCAATGCAGTTTGAATGGAGATTGCCATGTCCACTTGAATAGCATTGTGATTTTTAGAAGATGGACATGCCACTCATCGGTGGACATCTTGCCAAGAGCTGTATAACTCCTTGCATATGCATAATACAGAGGCCCTCCATTTTTTAGGACAACCTGTGAACATCATTTGACCCATTTGGCAAGTGTCAGTACAATGACACTCGCTGATTTTTCTCTTGTTTCTTTGCACTTGGGAGAGCTTTGAAGCACATCCTGCCAGGTTTTGCGGATGCAGCGTGCCGGCCTCGGGATACAATTGTTCGCTGCCGGACCTCAACCACGACCATCCACGCCCAGTGTTCCCTGCCGGACCTCAACCACGACCATCCACGCCCAGTGTTCCCTGCCGGACCTCAACCACGAGCATCCACGCCCAGTGTTCCCTGCCGGACCTCAACCACGACCATCCACGCCCAGTGTTCCCTGCCGGACCTCAACCGCGAGTATCCACGCCAAGTGTTTCCTGCCGGACCTCATGAGATATGCCAGATAGAATGCCAGAAGATATGCCAGATGGAATGTCAGATAGAATGACACAAGATATGCCAGATAGAATCCCAGAAGATTTGCCAGATAATATGCCAGAAGATATGCCAGATAGAATGCCAGAAGATATGCCAGAACATATGCCAGAAGATATGCCAGATAGAATCCCAGAAGATTTGCCAGATAACATGCCAGAAGATATGCCAGAAGATATGCCAGATAGAATGCCAGAAGATATGCCAGAAGATATACCAGAAGATATGCCAGATAGAATGCCAGAAGATATGTCAGAATATATGCCAGAAGATATGCCAGATAGAATGCCAGAAGATATGTCAGATAGAATGCCAGAAGATATGCCAGATAGAATGCCAGAAGATATGCCAGATAGAATGCCAGAAGATATGTCAGATAGAATGCCAGAAGATATGCCAGTAAGAAAATGTAAAAATGTCACGGTGGGGATCACACGAAGTAAAGTAATTTATTGACCTATGAATGAATGAAAGCACTTCCGATAACTGGGTGAGTGAAGCCGGTCAAGATCCAAATGAACATTGCGGATTGGCGCGGACTCGGTCCATGCCAAATCGGGCTCATGTCCTTCAAAGGTTGCGGAGCCTTCTACAGTCTGCAAGTGCAAGGACCGGTGGGGCATTGAATTAACCAAACTTTTTCATGGACCACAGTCTCAGGAAGGTTGGATAAGACCAAATATAAGATCGGTCTGAGATTGGTCATTTTTGTTCATTGACATTTGGTTGACATTCACACTTCGTCTGCACTTCGTCAAGTCTTCAAACAGATGGAGAACAGATGTCATTTTCAGTTCTGTGTTTCTTTTGTGCAAAAGATGTGCGCCATCCTAACTCAGGGCCAGCTCAGAGCCAATTTGAAGATAGGTGAAAATGCTGTTTAATTCATGGGGTGGGGATGGGTGAGCAGTGGGTGGGGCTAGAAGGTGGGGCGTTAGGGCGACGTTAGGGCGACGTTAGGGCGCCTCTAGGGCCTTTCCTGCAACTAAACGCCACTTCACAGGCTGTGGCAAACCTCTGGGACCTATATAGTAGGACCAATAGGAACCATTGAAGTGCACCGCCGAAACGGAAATTTTGAATTCACTTTGACATTGAATTGGACAGGGGGGGGGGCCCCCCCCCCCCCCCACCCGACCTTGCACCACCTCGACAACCACAATTTGGGGGGGGGGTGGGGGGGCCATGAGTGAACACTTTGAAGCCCAACTCATAAGCAATTTGAAGATAGGTGAAAAATGCCTGTTTAAATTCATGGGTGGGGATTGTGTGGGCAGTGGGGTGGAGCTAGAAGGTGGGGCGTTAGGGCGACGTTAGGGCGACGTTAGGGCGCCTCTAGGGCCTTTCCTGCAACCTGCCTGCAACTAAACGCTACGGCACAGGCTGTGGCAAACCTCTGGGACCTATATAGTAGGACCAATAGGAACCATTGAAGTGCACCGCCGAAACGGAAATTTTGAATTCATTTTGGACATTGAATTGGACGAGGCACCCAGACCTTGCCACCACCTCGACCACCACAATTTGGCCATGAGGTGAACACTTTGAGCCAACTCAAAGCCAATTTGAAGATAGGTGAAAATGCTGTTTAATTCATGGGGTGGGGATGGGTGGGCAGTGGGTGGGGCTAGAAGGTGGGGCGTTAGGGCGACGTTAGGGCGCCTCTAGGGCCTTTCCTGCAACTAAACGCCACGTCACAGGCTGTGGCAAACCTCTGGGACCTATGTAGTAGGACCAATAGGAACCATTGAAGTGCACCGCCGAAACGGAAATTTTGAATTCACTTTGGACATTGAATTGGACGAGGCACCCAGACCTTGCCACCACCTCAACCACCACAATTTGGCCATGAGGTGAGCACTTTGAGCCAACTCAGAGCCAATTTGAAGATAGGTGAAAATGCTGTTTAATTCATGGGGTGGGGATGGGTGGGCAGTGGGTGGGGCTAGAAGGTGGGGCGTTAGGGCGACGTTAGGGCGCCTCTAGGGCCTTTCCTGCAACTAAACGCCACGTCACAGGCTGTGGCAAACCTCTGGGACCTATATAGTAGGACCAATAGGAACCATTGAAGTGCACCGCCGAAACGGACATTTTGAATTCACTTTGGACATTGAATTGGACGAGGCACTCTGTGGACTGTCTGTGGGTTTCCACTGTTGACTTTTGAACGGAGACAGATGCAATGGAATTGAAAGATAATGAGTGAGCGGCCTTTTCTCCTTATTCTTATCTAATATGTATAAGTATGAACTGATTATGAAACTTGTGAAATTTGCGTTATTTCACCATAGTTCAAAAAAAATGCCAGCAGTTTGAAAAACAGATGACATGGTTCTAAAGTTGTTTGAAACCGATAGGCTGGATGGTCAAAAAATTGACAGCCTTCGACAGCACAGGAAAAGCCTGCGGATGCTCCAGTGGAAGAGGTGCTTTGTAGATTGCCCTTGCCTTACGTATTGAAAGACAATGAATGACATTTTTCTCTGTTCTTACCACAATGTGAACAAAATGTAAAGTTACGAACTGGTTATGAAAGTACATCGTCATGGTTTGCATCATTGCTCAACCATTTGCGAAACAGTTTAGATGTGGTCGGGATGTGGTCGGGCTGTGGTTACAGGATGAGTTTGGGTCAACAATACCGAGCAATATAAACTTTTGAAATTCATGTACCAGTCTACCAGCGAACTACTAGCGTTTTTTGTTTTTATTTGGTTGTTACATGGACGTACATAGATTTTTGAAATTGTTTGGAACCTTGTGATACCAAACAAATGCATGCAGTTTGAATGAGCGTTATCTGAGCATCATTTTGCCGCACCGAAAGGCCAAGAAGTTCCCCAAGCGAAAGAAGGCCATTCGTGCACCGGTGTCCACCAGGGCAATCAGGGCGATTATGCGCAGATTATGCTTTTATCTGTTTGGAAGAGTTTTTTTTACATTGGCTTTTGATGGGTGAGATGGGTTAAAGATGTCTGGCTTGCTATGGTGTTTTGCTTTTTTCCGGTAGGCAAACAGCAAACAGAGCAAAACTGGATTCTGACTGGATTCTGTGATAAGGCGCTAGGGCTTTCAGTCTACAATTTAGCCCCCTGTTAGCCCCTATGACCTGCCTGTGACACTGACACTGGCCTTGTCCAGACCTTACCACCACCTCAACCACCACAATTTGGCCATGAGGTGAACACTTTGAGCCAACTCAGAGCCAATTTGAAGATAGGTGAAAATGCTGTTTAATTCATGGGGTGGGGATGGGTGGGCAGTGGGTGGGGCTAGAAGGTGGGGCGTTAGGGCGACGTTAGGGCGACGTTAGGGCGCCGTTAGGGCGCCTCTAGGGCCTTTCCTGCAACTAAACGCCACGTCACAGGCTGTGGCAAACCTCTGGGACCTATATAGTAGGACCAATAGGAACCATTGAAGTGCACCGCCGAAACGGAAATTTTGAATTCACTTTGGACATTGAATTGGACGAGGCACCCAGACCTTGCCACCTCCTCAACCACCACAATTTGGCCATGAGGTGAACACTTTGAGCCAACTCAGAGCCAATTTGAAGATAGGTGAAAATGCTGTTTAATTCATGGGGTGGGGATGGGTGGGCAGTGGGTGGGGCTAGAATGTGGGGCGTTAGGGCGACGTTAGGGCGACGTTAGGGCGCCTCTAGGGCCTTTCCTGCAACTAAACGCCACGTCACAGGCTGTGGCAAACCTCTGGGATCTATATAGTAGGACCAATAGGAACCATTGAAGTGCACCGCCGAAACGGAAATTTTGAATTCACTTTGGACATTGAATTGGACGAGGCACTCTGTGGACTGTCTGTGGGTTTCCACTGTTGACTTTTGAACGGAGACAGATGCAATGGAATTGAAAGATAATGAGTGAGCGGCCTTTTCTCCTTATTCTTATCTAATATGTATAAGTATGAACTGATTATGAAACTTGTGAAATTTGCGTTATTTCACCCTAGTTCAAAAAAAATGCCAGCAGTTTGAAAAACAGATGACATGGTTCTAAAGTTGTTTGAAACCGATAGGCTGGATGGTCAAAAAATTGACAGCCTTCGACAGCACAGGAAAAGCCTGCGGATGCTCCAGTGGAAGAGGTGCTTTGTAGATTGCCCTTGCCTTACGTATTGAAAGACAATGAATGACATTTTTCTCTGTTCTTACCACAATGTGAACAAAATGTAAAGTTACGAACTGGTTATGAAAGTACATCGTCATGGTTTGCATCATTGCTCAACCATTTGCGAAACAGTTTAGATGTGGTCGGGATGTGGTCGGGCTGTGGTTACAGGATGAGTTTGGGTCAACAATACCGAGCAATATAAACTTTTGAAATTCATGTACCAGTCTACCAGCGAACTACTAGCGTTTTTTGTTTTTATTTGGTTGTTACATGGACGTACATAGATTTTTGAAATTGTTTGGAACCTTGTGATACCAAACAAATGCATGCAGTTTGAATGAGCGTTATCTGAGCATCATTTTGCCGCACCGAAAGGCCAAGAAGTTCCCCAAGCGAAAGAAGGCCATTCGTGCACCGGTGTCCACCAGGGCAATCAGGGCGATTATGCGCAGATTATGCTTTTATCTGTTTGGAAGAGTTTTTTTTACATTGGCTTTTGATGGGTGAGATGGGTTAAAGATGTCTGGCTTGCTATGGTGTTTTGCTTTTTTCCGGTAGGCAAACAGCAAACAGAGCAAAACTGGATTCTGACTGGATTCTGTGATAAGGCGCTAGGGCTTTCAGTCTACAATTTAGCCCCCTGTTAGCCCCTATGACCTGCCTGTGACACTGACACTGGCCTTGTCCAGACCTTACCACCACCTCAACCACCACAATTTGGCCATGAGGTGAACACTTTGAGCCAACTCAGAGCCAATTTGAAGATAGGTGAAAATGCTGTTTAATTCATGGGGTGGGGATGGGTGGGCAGTGGGTGGGGCTAGAAGGTGGGGCGTTAGGGCGACGTTAGGGCGACGTTAGGGCGCCTTAGGGCCTCCTGCAACTAAACGCCACTTCACAGGCTGTGGCATACCTCTGGGACCTATATAGTAGGACCAATAGGAACCATTGAAGTGCACCGCCGAAACGGAAATTTTGAATTCAGTTTCAGCCTGGTTTGAACATGTTAGCGGTGCCCTGGCGGTGCCTGAAGTGAGTCCTTTGCCTTATCCCCCCATCTAAGTAAATGGATATCAGGGGGGACCTAGGTGCTGGATATCCACTATTGATATCCGCCAACTATGGCCTACTTACTGGTAGGGAATGAGGTAATGACCTTTAATAACCATCATAAGTTATAAGTCTTGTTGGCGAGGTACCCCCTTAGTAATGTATTTCAAGGTCATGGTTGGGCACTTTTCTTGTATCCATTCATTTTGAGTCCTATACATCGGGGCGCCATTCTTGATCCATGTATGGGAACATCTCGAACATCTCCAAAACCCGAGATCAATAGCAACTAAAATGATTTATAATGAAGTCCCAGGTCCATCTAGACCTGATAGGACAAAACTATGTAAATCCAGCAGGTCCATTTAGAAACTCGCAAAATTTGAACATCCCCTAAATGGGCCCCAAAGAGTAGAAGAAAATCCAATAGAACATCAGCGGGAATGGGGGGCTAATTGAACATTGGGAGGACGGGATTATGAATCAATATCCCCAAGGAAGTCTGGAAATTCCACTAGAATTGAAAGCCCACTATGTTCTTATATGATATTCTTACAGTAATCCTTCATTTCGTCATTTCAGCAGTGTTTTTTTCCAGCAGGAACTGCATTTGGTCATGGAACTGCATTCAATATGAGGATTATATGACTTTCAGTAAGCCAACACATGCTAACACATAGACAATTACTGATCAAAACAAACTCTTATATGATCTATACACTGTAACTGTATACAGACATACGAAAGTAATCAACAAGCATAAAATTATAATCATGTATGTAAATTATAGACATTATTTAAATAAGATGATACATACATCATTAATTGATCCTACATAGGCATCCCTTCGCACATCAAGCGAACAGCATTCGGTATTTTACCTATAAGATCGGGGTTACCATTACCCAGGGTAACCTGTGCCCCAGGTTTTGTAGATACAAATCTGACTTTAGAACACCAAACTACAAAAGTGGAGTCAGTCAGGAAAAAAAGCCTACAAAAGAATGTCCCAATTAGGTTTATGTTCCTACAAAAGCCTGAGGGTTTTACAGCCTAGTGTTTTTTTGTTTATTGATTTTTTTGTAATAGATTTAAATTTCCATAATACTTTTTGTAGGGCCTTGTTCACATGTTGGTTGATAACTTCTGTAGTGAAATTCAATGTTCTTTTTCTGGATGGTCCAAGGGCACCGGATATTTTTGTAGTGAATCTGGGGTTGATTTTTTCCTCAAAATATATACATGTTTATCATGTTTAGGGTAGAAATATCAAACTAGTTTTCATTGGGGTTATAAGCCAGCAAAAAAAAACAAAAGGACCTTTCACATATGTATATATATATATATATATCAAATTCCATATCGCCATACGATCCTCATTTAATAAACCAACAAACATCACTAGGGCACCATAGTTCTAGACTTTCCTATGTCATGGGGCTACGCCTAAATCATTGATTACTGATTGGTTCACCAGATGATTTGTTGCTACATCTCTGGAGAAATATTGTATAAAAGTGTATTCAGGTGTTGGGTATACCGTTGGGTTGACCAAATTTCAAGTGGTGCAATGTACAGTGGTCTTGCCAAACTATAATTCCCAAACTCTTAGGAAAATCATGGGATTTAACATGATTTAACCAACACAAATGGTGATGTGACGAGATCAAACTATGCAAAATGTAGAACCAAGCAATATTGGGCGTTTTTTGGGATTTAATGTGGATTTAATAGGGATTCCCAATGTCATCATAACATGAATATCCCCCGTGATTGTTACTCTGGCTGTGGCCGACTGCATTCTATAAAAAAAATGGTTTACAAAATGGTTCTGAGGCTACTTTTTTATAGAATGATTCTGAGGATCTTAGATTTCGGGAGTATGGTTTGGGGTATGGTTCAGGGGTATCATGGATCAATGGATTCGTTTATTTTACCGGATGAAATATGGGATGTACCCTCTGTTAAACATACAAAAAGCTATTGAACATGGCCCATTTATAGTGAATTTACCAGGCATCTGCTGGCTCAAGCAGCCAACCAGTCATAGCGGCGCGTGCGCAAGCGGAGAGTAGCTAGCACTTGAACTTGCACGGGGCTCCAATCTGGATGAAGGATTCAATCATGTGGAGAAAATAGCGCGCAGTAGAGCTTTAGGGTGCACTGGTTTGCCAAGCGATTTTGCGAGTGGTCCGCTAGCGCCTGTAGCCCGCATTAGCCTACAGATGGCCTAGATGCCCTCCTCCTGAATCATTGTATATCGAATTTCTGTTGCCCACGTACAGCCTATCTATACCTATATCTATCTATCTATCTATGAATATATCTATCTATATATCCATGTGCACGCAGTATTATATCTGATATCTGCTGGATATCTGCATCAGACACCCAATCATTATGTACCCATTATGAATAGATGAGTGGTATCCCGTTGGTGCCGATGGTGTCAGGAACGGGCAGATCTTTCGATTGGATGGCGTCTTCAACACCACAGCCCACACCTGAGGAGATGCCCAAAGACTTCGACTTATCAATGGCCATTCCAGGATCTTAAATTGGAGGTACCAACCACATATAAGGCCTATAATTATAAGGCCTATGTAAGGGAATATCCCCACCAAGTATGGCCTTATATGGTACAGTACCCCCATTTTAGGATCCTGGAATTCCCATTGAGCTTCTGGAGTGTTTTCCCACTGGTCTGCATTGGTAAATCCACCATTGGGGGAATCAAAAAAAGGCACATTGTTTGGATCAAAAAAGGGGCTCTCAAATCGAAGACTGCCCGATTTCCAATGGGATCTTGAGTTTTTCCCGCAACGTTTGAGAGAAACCTGGTGCTCAAGGTTCTCACCAAGCAGACCGCCTGGACCCCCGGAGTTGGGGTTCCATATGTTTGGCCGTTGATCTACGGCGGTTTGGCGCCAAGTACATGTCAAGATACAGGCATATGGTAATGTGCACATGTATGCTATACCCACTTTCATGGTACAAACCTACAAACACACAAATAAGATACATATGAATATCCCTGGGTGAGCACATAATATATATTATATGTCCTGTATGTATATATATATATATATATATATATGCATTAGATAAATATGGATATAGCACGGGATAGCACGGGAATCTGGAAGACCCAAACACCGAGAAGCTGGCTGCTTATGGCTGCTTTGCTGCTAGGTGCGTTTGATCCTCATGCATGTGAAGGTGGGGGTGTCATCTGGCACCAGCTCATCCAACGGCTTGAAACCAGCCATGTCCAGTTTCGATCCGCAAGCCGCAGGCGCTGACCATGTGGGCTGCGCGTGATGCCAGACATTCAGTTGGTGAAGGCTTGGATGACCTGAAGTCATGATATCATGATTTGCTTTTCTGATTGGTTCTTTCATGTATGTGTGTATATATATATATACGTATATTTTAACCTGGTTGAGGTGTGGGGTTTTTGTTTTTAGTTCTGTATCCGCCTTCCGCCGCCTCCTCCCGCCTCCCGCCTCCCATCCCCTCACTCACTCACTCACTCACTCACTCACTCACTCACTCACTCACTCTCTCACTCTCACTCTCACTCTCACTCTCACTCTCGCTCTCGCTCTCACTCTCACACTCACTCTCACTCTCACTCTCACTCTCACTCACTGACACTCACTCATTCACTCACTCACTCACTCAGTCACTCACTCACTCACTCACTCACTCAGGTCGATTTAGAATGAGGAAGACGAGCTAAAAGGATGCACACGTAATATTGACCTGCAGTATGGGTCTTTGTACTTGGCATATTCATGCATATTCTATTCCAACAGGATGTCGCACTGGAATTCGCGCACATGTGTTTGCAAGTCATCAAAGTCATTGCAACCTGAAGTCTTCTGCGCAAATACGGAGGTTCCCTAAAATGGGGGGTGCCCGCAAATCATCCAAGTCATTAGACCATGTCTTAGTATTGAAACCTATGGTGACTTGGAGATCCCCAAGGACTTCAGAACCCCCCATATGCCAACAGTTCAAGGCTTAAAATGGCCTCACATGTCGATGGCGGTTCACTCAGGGTGGGTTTGAAGGGAGTCTTGGATGTCTTCTTGTTCGCCAACACGAGGCTCTCGGGGTGGAGTGAGCTTGGGGACCCCTCACAGTCTGATTGGTCGCCAACATATATATAAATTACATTATATATATATATATATACATTTATTTGCTAGGTGGTGCCCAGCCCGTGCTGGGGTGGAAATTTCGACCATTTAAACCAACTATAGGAAAGATGGTTTTGGGTGTTTTTTGAAATGCAGAAGCAACGAAATGTTGAAGTTGTGTGCTGCATCAACAAATGAGCGAATGGTTGTTGAATTGCCAATGAAATGACATGAACGAATTCATGCACAACTGACTGAATGAACCAATAAAACAATGAACCAACTAATTAATGGATTGTATTGCTGCAATAAATCAGTGAATCACTGATCACTGAATCAATGAACAGAGGAATCAACGAATCAGTGAATCAACAGGGAATCAATGAATCAATGAATGAAAATGAACCAACGCATCAATCAATGAATAAGTGATTCATTGAATCAATGAAGCAATGAAACAACATGAAACAATTAATCAATGAACCAGTGAATCAATGATTCAACGATTGGATGAATCAATGATTTAATGAAGCGATGAGCCTGCGAAACAACGAATCAACGAATCAATATGAATCAATGCATCGATGAATTGATGAATCAGTGAATCAACAAATCAGTGAATCAACCAAGGAACCGGTGAATTGATTCAACAAATCAAACAATCAACAAATGGGTTTGGTAGATATATAAACCTCTTACGTGGTAGATTTACACCACTCACCATTGGTTAAATCAATACACACCATATGTACCTATATCTGTATTTATATCTCTATTTATATCTATATCTGTATTTATATCTGTATTTATATCTATATCTATATCTAATATCTATATCGATATCTATATCTCTATCTATACCTATATCTATCTATATATCTATGAATATATCTATCTATATATCCATGTGCACGCAGTATTATATCTGATATCTGCTGGATATCTGCATCAGACACCCAATCATTATGTACCCATTATGAATAGATGAGTGGTATCCCGTTGGTGCCGATGGTGTCAGGAACGGGCAGATCTTTCGATTGGATGGCGTCTTCAACACCACAGCCCACACCTGAGGAGATGCCCAAAGACTTCGACTTATCAATGGCCATTCCAGGATCTTAAATTGGAGGTACCAACCACATATAAGGCCTATAATTATAAGGCCTATGTAAGGGAATATCCCCACCAAGTATGGCCTTATATGGTACAGTACCCCCATTTTAGGATCCTGGAATTCCCATTGAGCTTCTGGAGTGTTTTCCCACTGGTCTGCATTGGTAAATCCACCATTGGGGGAATCAAAAAAAGGCACATTGTTTGGATCAAAAAAGGGGCTCTCAAATCGAAGACTGCCCGATTTCCAATGGGATCTTGAGTTTTTCCCGCAACGTTTGAGAGAAACCTGGTGCTCAAGGTTCTCACCAAGCAGACCGCCTGGACCCCCGGAGTTGGGGTTCCATATGTTTGGCCGTTGATCTACGGCGGTTTGGCGCCAAGTACATGTCAAGATACAGGCATATGGTAATGTGCACATGTATGCTATACCCACTTTCATGGTACAAACCTACAAACACACAAATAAGATACATATGAATATCCCTGGGTGAGCACATAATATATATATTATACTAGGTACTAGGGTTAAGTCCTTGCATCGTGTGTTAAGTCGTAGCGGATGAGCGTCTGCCTTGCGGAAAGGCATATTGGGGAGCATCATAGTATAGCATATTGGATAAGTTATGTATGTTGCTTCTATGCTTAGATGTGTGTCTGCCATGCGTCGTTTTTTTTTTTTTTCGCAACATATATGTTTGTGAGGATTGGTAAGGTTCAAATATGATAGAATAGCATGAAATAGTGTGTAAAGTGATATATTATGGTGTATCACGTTTAAACATTTTGGGTTAGTCATGTATGTTGTCTTTGCTCTTGGATGAGTGTGTGCCATGCGGTGCTCTTTGATTTCTCTGTGCGTGTCGCGGCCGCGTGTTTGTTTTGTTCTTTGGGTTGGTCCTGCGGGTTTGTTTCGGTCTGTCCCGGATTTGGGTAAGGGTCTGTCCCGGGCCGCGGGTAGTTTTTGACCTCGTTTGGTACCTCGTTCGGACCTCGTTCTGACCTCGTTCGTGACCAGCCTTCGTTTGGTTTTTTTAAGTATGTTTGGTAAAGTGTTCAGGAGATACAGCTACTTGACATGCAAAACAGATCTAAAACTGCTTGTAAACACATCCTAGCTGCGAAAACCAACTTTAATCTGACCATGGTTCCTGCGCTCGCGTTTCCATGGTGTTTGGCATCGCAATTGCCGTTCCTAGACATCTTCAAATCATGTCTGTGACATTGGGTTTTCACTTATGAACTGTACCCAAGATATCCATCGTCAACGCGCGTTTCCATTGTAACTTGTACACAAAACATATGTGCAAAACATGCCCTGGGCATATACCTTTCACCGTCAGGCCATGCTAAACAGAACAACAAGGATCCTAAAACCCATTGCATCCCGTACGCGTTTCCATGGTGAAACCATAAACATGCTATGACTTAAACGGAGCTGCTATGACTTAAAACGTTCGCAGCGTTTCCATGCGAAAACTAGACCCCTGCAATGACTTAAAACGAAATGCTATGACTTAACCCTTCCACTTGTATGTCCTGTATGTATATATATATATATGCATAAGTAGATAAATATGGATATAGCACGGGATAGCACGGGAATCTGGAAGACCCAAACACCGAGAAGCTGGCTGCTTACGGCTGCTTTCCTGCTAGGTGCGTTTGATCCTCATGCATGTGAAGGTGGGGGTGTCATCTGGCACCAGCTCATCCAACAGCCATGTCCAGTTTCGATCCGCAAGCCGCAGGCGCTGACCATGTGGGCTGCGCGTGATGCCAGACATTCAGTTGGTGAAGGCTTGGATGACCTGAAGTCATGATATCATGATTTGCTTTTCTGATTGGTTCTTTCATGCATGTGTGTATATATATATATATATATATATACGTATATTTTAACCTGGTTGAGGTGTGGGGTTTTTGTTTTTAGTTCTGTATCCGCCTTCCGCCGCCTCCTCCCGCCTCCCGCCTCCCATCCCCTCACTCACTCACTCACTCACTCACTCACTCACTCACTCACTCACTCTCTCACTCTCACTCTCACTCTCACTCTCGCTCTCGCTCTCACTCTCACTCTCACTCTCACCCTCACTCTCACTCTCACTCTCACTCACTGACACTCACTCATTCACTCACTCACTCACTCACTCAGGTCGATTTAGAATGAGGAAGACGAGCTAAAAGGATGCACACGTAATATTGACCTGCAGTATGGGTCTTTGTACTTGGCATATTCATGCATATTCTATTCCAACAGGATGTCGCACTGGAATTCGCGCACATGTGTTTGCAAGTCATCAAAGTCATTGCAACCTGAAGTCTTCTGCGCAAATACGGAGGTTCCCTAAAATGGGGGGTGCCCGCAAATCATCCAAGTCATTAGACCATGTCTTAGTATTGAAACCTATGGTGACTTGGAGATCCCCAAGGACTTCAGAACCCCCCATATGCCAACAGTTCAAGGCTTAAAATGGCCTCACATGTCGATGGCGGTTCACTCAGGGTGGGTTTGAAGGGAGTCTTGGATGTCTTCTTGTTCGCCAACACGAGGCTCTCGGGGTGGAGTGAGCTTGGGGACCCCTCACGGTCTGATTGGTCGCCAACATATATATAAATTACATTATATATATATATATATACATTTATTTGCTAGGTGGTGCCCAGTCCGTGCTGGGGTGGAAATTTCGACCATTTAAACCAACTATAGGAAAGATGGTTTTGGGTGTTTTTTGAAATGCAGAAGCAACGAAATGTTGAAGTTGTGTGCTGCATCAACAAATGAGCGAATGGTTGTTGAATTGCCAATGAAATGACATGAACGAATTCATGCACAACTGACTGAATGAACCAGTAAAACAATGAACCAACTAATTAATGGATTGTATTGCTGCAATAAATCAGTGAATCACTGATCACTGAATCAATGAACAGAGGAATCAACGAATCAGTGAATCAACAGGGAATCAATGAATCAATGAATGAAAATGAACCAACGCATCAATCAATGAATAAGTGATTCATTGAATCAATGAAGCAATGAAACAACATGAAACAATTAATCAATGAACCAGTGAATCAATGATTCAACGATTGGATGAATCAATGATTTAATGAAGCGAAGAGCCTGCGAAACAACGAATCAACGAATCAATATGAATCAATGCATCGATGAATTGATGAATCAGTGAATCAACAAATCAGTGAATCAACCAAGGAACCAGTGAATTGATTCAACAAATCAAAGAATCAACAAATGGGTTTGGTAGATAAATAAACCTCTTACGTGGTAGATTTACACCACTCACCATTGGTTAAATCAATACACACCATATGTACATATATCTGTATTTATATCTCTATTTATATCTATATCTGTATTTATATCTGTATTTATATCATTTTATATCTATATCTATATCTAATATCTATATCGATATCTATATCTCTATCTATACCTATATCTATCTATATATCTATGAATATATCTATCTATATATCCATGTGCACGCAGTATTATATCTGATATCTGCTGGATATCTGCATCAGACACCCAATCATTATGTACCCATTATGAATAGATGAGTGGTATCCCGTTGGTGCCGATGGTGTCAGGAACGGGCAGATCTTTCGATTGGATGGCGTCTTCAACACCACAGCCCACACCTGAGGAGATGCCCAAAGACTTCGACTTATCAATGGCCATTCCAGGATCTTAAATTGGAGGTACCAACCACATATAAGGCCTATAATTATAAGGCCTATGTAAGGGAATATCCCCACCAAGTATGGCCTTATATGGTACAGTACCCCCATTTTAGGATCCTGGAATTCCCATTGAGCTTCTGGAGTGTTTTCCCACTGGTCTGCATTGGTAAATCCACCATTGAGGGAATCAATGCCGCCTCCTCCCGCCTCCCGCCTCCCATCCCCTCACTCACTCACTCACTCACTCACTCACTCACTCACTCACTCACGACCACTTTTGGAGGTTCAGATGTCGCTTCGCTTCACTATACTACACTACACTACAGGACATTACACTACACTACGCTCCAGTACACTACATTACACTAAAGATAGACAGATAGACAGCTAGACAGATAGATAGATAGATGGATAGATAGACAGATAGACAGCTAGACAGATAGACAGATGAAAGAAAGAGAGAGAGAGAGAGAGACAGATAGATAGATAGATAGATAGATAGATAGATAGATAGATAGATAGATAGATAGATAGATAGATAGATAGATAGATAGATAGATAGATAGGTACTTAGATGAAAGAGAGAGAGAGAGAGATAGATCGATAGATACATAGATGCATAGATACGTAGATACATAGATAGATAGTCAGAGAAAGAGAGAGAAAGAGAGGAGACCTCAAGCACCTTTCGGTCCATCAGTGGCTTCGCTCTGCCATCCCTCATTCAAAACAACCAAGCTCTCCTATAGGTTTCCTATTTTTGAAACTTCCGCCACCGCCTTGTGCGGTACTACTGGTACAGGTAAATGAAAAACTGCCACTTTTGGCTGGAAAAATTGATTTTTGTGTGCCATATTTTGCATCTAAACATTACCAGGGAGCCACTGGATTTTGTTGTTTGATATATATTTTTTTTACCGACTTGGCTATCATACATGAACTATATCAACTATAAATTCATTTTTCTTGGTTACATCAAATCACCATTTTCTTTCAGTTTTCGGGGGATCTCTATGAAACAGCAGCATTTCAAGTGTGGATAGTTCAGCTCCGTGGAGGTATTTGCTGTGGCTTCCTGGTTCCTTCGTGGTTCTGCCCGAGGCGCCGGAAATTCAATTTTTTGGGCTGGGAATGAACCATCAAGGCCAAGGTCAGGCCCTCAGTGTTTTGTTTCTTTGCCTTAGAGACGCTATAGTTATCCCCCTAAACCATGGAATTCACCATGTGAAATTTAAGCGTCAACTTAGCTGTTGTTCGTTGCCCGACCTTGCAGCCAAGTTGATGCTTAGTTTTTCTGAGACAACTAGACTTCATGGCTGTCAATGTGGATGATTAGACAACCGACTATAAACCAACTATAGTGGGGTAGTAAGTAACTATTTCAACTGGGGTAACTAGCCATAGACCTTGCGCAGACTCATCACAAAAAAGGGTTTGGTATGCCCTGGATCAACACATGTTCTTCGATGCCGCTCGACAGTTGGTTCTAGGTTTCGTGGATTGTTATCCTTGTTCGGCTCATTTGTAAATTATATCTATGTTATCTGGTTGGTGGTTTGGAACATTTTTTATTTTCCATCATATATGGGATAATCCTTCCCATTGACTTTCATCTTTTTCAAGATGGATAAAACCACCAACCAGTTATTAATGTGTTTCTAAATTGTGAATTTACAAATGCATTTGACCCTACCTCGCCGGAATCTGTAGTTTACGGTGATTGTGACATGAGTTGATGGGGTTTGAAAACCAACAAACGTTTCACTGAGTTGCGCAAGGTTGTTCCCCTGAGTCATAGTTGTTGCTTCAATTATAAGCCCATATAAACCCAATTGGGGGTTTCCACAAATGCATGGGGATACCCCAAAATGGATGGTTTATAATGGAAAACCCTATTGAAATGGATGATATAGGATGATATAGGGATACCCCTATTTTTGGAAGCCTCCAATTGGCTGTAATTATATCTAACATAAACGCAAGCACCGCCTTATGGGTAAGCAATAGGGCACTTGAGGCGTAGGATTTGGAAAAGCCTACGCCTCAGTCTTACACAACGTCAATAATTATGTAGACAATCACCACTGCTATCTAAATCCTGGTATTTACACTGAATTTGTAAATTTAAGCCTAGATTGTCCTATCTTCTGTAGACAATCACCACGATCTAGAATCTAGATTGTAGAGTTCTTAACGTCTGAGTTTGTCCACGTGAAGTGGATAAGTTCCCCCTCTAAATTCTGTATCAAGTATATATTGAGTTATGAAGTTATTCCCGTTTCTATCTTGTAGTTTTATTCTGATTCAAGTTGAGTTGATGATTTTGCTGTGAGTTTTCACCACCTTCACAGGGGGTCCCGGATCCCGGTCGAGGGATCCCAAGGGGCCGAAAAGTGGCGCCAGGCCGTTCGGGAGGTGTTGCATCAGGGATTGAAACACTTGGAGGAGATGAAGCAAGAGATGTGTGGCGATGACTTTGAGAGGACGGATGAGATGACCTCACAGTACAGATACCATAGATAGCTATGGGAAAATGCTGGATTCTCTGAGGTTTTTGATGTTTGATCCTTTTTTGGGGATGATATATTTTTGCTAACAAAAAGGGAGTTATACCAGTTCTGGGATGATGAACTAACCCCTGGAATCATCCGCCTACATTGGCACAGATCTACAAGATTTGAAGTGTGTGGTATAGGGCATCCTTTGATCAAGAACCGGTACAACATGTTGAAGTCACAACGGATTTCCACAACGGCTTTCAATATTTGCGTTTGCCAGTCTGTCCTGAGGGATCCTCATATCAAATGTAGATGAACGGATGTTTTCCAAACTAGCTAGAGCAGCTGAATCTACTGCAAGTTCATGCTGAATCTTCAGCGATTAAAGCTTCTGCATGTTTCATCACTGCCTACCATGCTGAACTTATATGACCGCTCAAGGATGAGTTTATATAATGCGATCTTGAGCACGCTGGAAAAATGCTTACCCTTCGGTTATCAAACATGGCCGGAAAATCTCGGGAACTGCTAAATGGAGGCTTCAGGAAGTGAAAATAAACTATAAATGGTGGATTTTCTGGCAAGCCATATTTGATTACCGAAGGATACTCAGAGTTTGAGAACGTCTGGAAGTCATCTGTTTTTTTTTAGATGACTTGAACTTGCAGGGATTCAATTGGTGTGATTACACTAGAGATACCCTCTGGTTATTTAACATAGCCATGGAAAATGGCCCATTTATAGATGGTTTACCTATTAAAAATGGTGATTTTCCATGGCTATGTTAAATAACCAGATGGTACAAGGAGGCAGAGTTATACTACCGGGGCTTTGGGATTTCATGACCCAAAGTCATAGGAGGAATATTGTTCTGAACCAACGTTTGATAGGGAGATGGGATAGGGATATTTTTGATGGCTCATGTGTTTTCCCTTCAACTACCACGTTTGCTGTTTCTAAAACCTTTCCACATCATGCATCCTTAGATGTGGGAAAGGCAAAAGCATCTGTGTAAAGCATCCGACTGCTCAACAATCTGTCTGCGCAACGTCCAAAACTGATCTGATCTATTGAGATACGCTACACGAGCAGCACGGTCAACTTGGCCAACGTGAACCAAGCACCAGGTCTCACCAGGTATCCAAGGCCCAACGAGCCTGGCAGCCTGTCTGATAAGAAGTAACATCATTGGTTCGAAACTTTGCGGTTTCGTGTCCAGAAACCAGGCCGACAGTGCCCATGCATGAGTCACTGAGTCTGAGACAAGCCGTAAGTAAGTTTGTGAAATACAGTCAGCATACCCTGGCTGTTGCACCAGCTACAAACACTTGTGTCAGATCGGAAACACAGTGGAAACAGGAGAACGATCAGGAGCATAGAGACCATTGCACAACCAAACCCCAAGCGTTCAGCCGGGTCAGCCTGCCCCGCTGGAAGGGAGTTTGGGCCCATGCTGTTAACAAAACATCATTCAAATGATATTCTCCCTGTTTGAAGGATGTTCTTTGACTGATACGTTTCTGTGCATACAATCTGAGATGTATGTATATACACATATATATATATATATATATCAGTTCATCTGATGTAAAAAAACAAGCTGAAATGACCCAATTTGCCATAATATTTTTAGCATATTAATGGCTTCCATTAATAGCCATGGGTTCCAGGGTGAAATGAACCACTTCGCCTTTTTAAGCATGTTTGGATATGTTTGGTTGGTCAAGTCATGTCAAGTCATTAAATCCAGAACTTGTTTTTGTACATGGAACAGTCCCCAGTTAAAAACCATTTGCCTAGTTCTACATGGTTGTACATGGGGTTATCATTCTATAAATGGGGTGATTTTAGTGACACAAGTGTTTTTTTCGGGCCATAACTGTATGGTCATATCTCCATTTTGGGTTGAGTCATGTTAAGTCCGTTAAGTCACCAAAACAGCACATTCATTGTATTAGTTTTTTTTGATATGATATATGTTTAACCAGTTTCGCAAGTAACATCCCCATTTGCCATGTGCGCCACTTCAGGAGATTGCAGGGATTCTGGCAGCGGGTGCCGGATGACGCTGAGGCGCATAGCAATTTCACCATTCCTGGGGTCTGCGGTTTCAAATATCTAACAGAAATGGGTGACATACCCTCTGGTTATTAAACATAGCTATGGAAAACCACTTGTTGAAAAAACGGCAAATCATCATCCCAAACACCTATCAATGTGACTGGAAGAAACAACCGAGCTGGGTACATGTTTGGTGAGATGTGAAAAACTGGTTGGTGGTTTGGAACATTTTTTATTTTTCCATATATTTATGGGAATTTCATAGTCCCCACTGACTTTCATGTTTTTCAGAGGGGTAGGTATACCACCAAACAGCAATGTTGTTTTGATTTCTGAGATGAGACAACTGGCCTCCCACTTCAACCTGCCCAGAGATGAAGTTCCTGAGAGTACCAGGGCTACGGAAAATGACCGTCACTGTATTCAAAATGATATTTATATATATATGATGATTATATATGATAAGTATAATGATATATAATGACAATGATAATATATATATATATTCACTATACACTGATAATGATATCATTTCATCAATTCATTTCATATCGTTATTACCCCGCCAATTTATACTACAATTGGTTGAAAGGGCAAATTCGCGGGTTGTATTCTGGCGCACAACAGAAGAATGATTTCCCGCTTCAAGTGTCCCACCGATCTATTGAAATATGTATATATATATATATATATATGTATAGATAACTAAATATATGTGTATAAATGGAGTTTGAAGCGTATCTAGCTTTATGGCCATAAGGTTAGCATTCCAGACTACCGTGGATGGACGATGAAATCAAACCCCTGCTGTATTGTTCTCGCCCTCGCATCCCAAAATTTCAATGTTGCCTTTGGGCTGCGTGCTTGGGGCCGGTGGACAAAAAAAATAAACGCTAGCTCAGAGGAAATTATATAGAGTTTTGTGCAACACAGAAATTTGGGGCCTGGGGTTTTATGCGGTAGGCGTTTGCAGGTATTAATTTTTTGGTCCATCTACTGTCTCATGTTTATGCTTCATACTTAAAAAGGTCTTGGTGCTGGTCTCGCCGATGCATCGGCCTCCAGCACTCCAAAGAACCATGACCGCAAAGAACCATAGAAGAATGACCGCAAAGAACAATGACCGCGAAGAAAGATGAATGCAAGAAAACAATGACTGCAATTGACTGCAAGAAAACAATGACTGCAAAGCACAGTCACTGCAAAGAGCAGTTTTGGAAGGAAGTCTCGAACGAATGCTTTGTTTTCACAACTTCAACTTGCAGTGTTTGAAGGAAGTCTGGCACGAGAGCATCATATTGAAAAACTTCAGCTTGCAGGTTTTGACGGAAGATGACGGAAGTCTGGCATGAGAGCGTCATATTTCAACTTGCAGGTTCTTAAGGAAGACTCAAACGAAAGCTTCATTTTCACATTTTTAGCTTGCAGCTAGATGCGCCGCACCACAGACCCGAGCCTTGCCAGCCAATAGTGGCACAAATCCCTGTGTTTCAAGGTTTTCATATTACCTAATTCCAAACTCTATTTCCTTTTCTAGTACCTTTTCCTAGTACGTAATTCCGATCACCTGTGTTTTTACAGTCAAAGTGGGTCTGCCCAGTCCGTGCTTTCAAAAACATAAAGAAAAGACGATAATATGTTTCTTCTCTTGCAAATGCCTGAGCGCCGTTTACCTGAGTAAAAGCACAGGTAATCGGAATTAGGTAAAGGAATAGGTACTAGAAAAGGAAATAGAGTTTGGAATTACTAGGCAATATGAAAACAAAGGGATTTGCGCACTAGAAAAGTCCAAATCTTCCTTTGCGCGATGATACGCTGCTACTTGCATGCGTGCAAGGCTGTACCCCCGTCCCCGGACCGTAGTTCTTGGTTTCATAGATGGTCTCTATATATCTCTTTCATTTAACAATGTTTCACACATGTTTGTGATGATGATCTCAATTGAAAAACATATATTTTCGCGGTTTGATACCTCCAATCAGCATAATTCAAGTGGATAACTAGTGTCATTTCATCACGAACCCAACAGTCAAGGTAAACTGTTGACCAACAGCCAGTGCTCGAGGCTTCCCATCTCCACCTCTACAAACGATACGTCTTTCGTGGCAAACCCGTCCGTGAGTCTTTGTAGAGGCTGTCTTGTACATAGCTTGGAGCGGAGGACTTGGCCGTGGAGTAGTGAAGTGGCAAGCCTGGTGAAAGTAAGTCCCCATGATCATGTCGTGGGGTGATCCCATGGATGAATGGTGTAACTAACCATGGTTACGTTCACCGGCTACGATTGGATGATTTCGCAAGTAGTGACTGGGTGAGATTTTGAAAGCTGAGTCGTGCTTTTTGTGCATGAATCATAGGCTTTAAGCCAGTTACAAAGCATTGAACTCACTCCATGGCCAGTCCAAGTGGAGTTGGAGAACAACGTTTCACACTAAGGTGTAAACTAAGTGGTGAAGGGTTGCTTTGTGTTTGGAGAAGTGGGGAAAGTCAGGCATTCTGATAATCTTAAAGGATCTTAAAGGTATAGTTCGAATCCCACTCAAAACATGTTGAATTTTATTGTGTTTTTGAGGTAGCTAGGCTACACTTTAATAATGGTCGTTTCACAATTTTTGGACTATGGTTCTTCTTGAAGATAGTAACATCGCCCATAAAATATGATACTGCAGCCCTGAATTTATGAATGCCTGGAACATGAATCAGCTATGGTTGTTTGATGTTTCTCATGTGGATCACAGCAGAAAATCGGAGAAAGGCAGTCACTTGTTTTGCCTCCAACACATCTGCTGGGTGATCATCGCTTTAGGCACAGCGCGGTGGAAAAAATGTCGTGAGGGCCGGTGGCCTTGCCGGCCAACATGGCCACATATGGCCACCATTGAAATGGTGGTGGAGAACCTGGTTTTTTCGTTTGAAAGACCTTGGTGTTTTGGAGCCTTCTCCTTTTTGTCCTGAAGGATCAGGTTTGCTCCAAGTTATTTCCTTTCTACATGATCAGTTGCTGCCGAAGCCAGCAGGCTGTTTTATTTTGAGGGCACTCAAACCTTGGGTTTCTACGGGATTCAACAGTTGGCCCCGAGGATCCCCGTGGATCCCTAGGCTTTTTTTTGGTCGTCAACGAGAAAAAGCTGGGGGTTCAAACATGGAAACCACTTAAAACACATGGCTATATCGAAGTGTGCAAAGCAATCAAATCCAATTCTAGGGCAAAATCAGATCCACCTAGACCCTCCAAGTACCCTTGGAAAATGGTCTTGTACCCCATAGTTGTGGTACTTCAACCATTGTTTTGAGTGGTATTTGAAGGGTCTAGGCATGTTGAATTCTTGTTGAACATGCGAGTGCCAAAACATCTTTCAACCCGGAGCCCAGGTTGAAGGACGAGATTGCCAGGTGGGGAACTGCCCGAATTGTAGGCTAATGATGATTCAGATTTCTCAATAATGATAATGATAGTAATATACAATCAAACATATTACCCACATCATTAAGAATAGATAAGAATAGGAAATAGTGATCGTCATCATCATAATTTCAACAGTGACTTGAGCCCAATGGGTTGGAACAGACGAGTCAATGGTTACAAGGGGTGCCCCAGTTTCGAATGGCCAAATTGGTAAACAGAACTGCGTTAACTATGTTATGGTGATTATGACGAAACTCAATGGGGTTCATAAGCTAACTTCTATCTGGGAGGACTGTGTAGGTACTTGTTTTTGTTACTTGATTTGATTTATGGTATATTGTTTGCGTTGTTTCGTGGCTGTTTGCAGTTTTTGCAGTCTTGGCAATTATGGTACAATCGACAGATCCACAAGTTTAGTGGTCATGTTTGCGATGGCTGTATCATACACACCAACCCTCAGCAGAAGAGATATTCAACGTACGCAGATATTACGAAACCTTGATTATTTACTATAGATGTAAGTCGCCAATCATTATCCAAAGGTTTCATTTTAAGCGATTCCGAGCAAAATCATGGTTCCAATTGCACCCTTTTGCAGAAAGAGTCCAAAACATTCCAGATCCAACTGTTTGTTGGTTGTACCCTCTGGTAATTTAACAGTTTGCTATTGAAAATGGCCATAGAAATAGTGGATTTACCCATTAAAGATGGTGATTTTCCATGGTTTTTTGTATGTTTTCCGGAGGGTATCACTTGCTTTTGTTGTCCAGTCACAGTCTTCGTTCATGACGGTCGCCAAGCGCTGACAGTCAAATATCCTCCATGATAGTTACGTGTTACGTCTCATTCTGGAGAATATGTTCCAGCTAAATCCTTATTTTTGGCTAAATGTTCCGTCATGTTAGGCAGAATGGGACTTAACAAGCTCTTAGCTGGCGATGTTTCCCTATTTTTGGCTTGTTAAGTCCCATTCTGCCAAATATGAACACAACGGTTAATCCATGTTAATCCACTACGCGGGAATCTTCTGGGAATATGTTTGTGCGTCCGACTGTTCCAGGCGTTTTTTTGGATATACAATGGATGATAGTGGATGATAGTGGCAATTTATGCATCACCAGTGGAAGAATTCGATTTTTACGACGGGGAGCTGGGAACCAACTGGGGTTTAGTTTTACCCGATGCATGGCATAGTTTCTTAGATTTTCTTAGATCCCCCATAGACATCCATCCATAAACCATAAAAAATCCCGAAGTGATAAATAGATTCGCTTCAACTTAGCTATCTAAACCCCATTCAAATCACCATGAAACCCAATAAAACCACCATTACTTTGCTGGTAATTAGTCGCGATTTCGTGGCCACGGGGTCCACTTCCTCGTCCAGGATCCAACAGTCCGTCACTGCGGTGTGCTCCGACTTCGAGGAACGGAGGGAGCTACCCTTCAAGAGAGGGGAGCCAGTTGGAGCTACGAATGAAGTTCTCCACATGATTTCTTGATATTTGTTGATATTTGTTGTACGTTTTTGAACTACGACTATTATGTACAATATATATATATAATATGTATATGCTGTATATGTTTATCCGTTTATCCTAGTACCATGAGATATTTGTTCTGTTTAGATCGTATTCCTCCACTACCTAGTAGTCACTAGTTTTTTAAGGGGATTGAAGGTGCATCCAAGTGTTGCCTTCGGTTGGACTTTTAGCCATGCGGCAAGTACGTACACACTAGTTTGAAGCAATCTAACAGTGACGCAATCGAAAGTGAAGTTTGTGCTTAAGTAGTTAAGTAGTGTAATATATACATATATATATATATGTATATATATATATATGTGTATATATATATATGTACACATTTGTTTTAATAGGTTGAACTGTCACTAGATATGTTTTTTCATGCAACCAGCACAATTTCCACAAGGGATACCCAGATGACAACTACAAGCTACATCACTGGAACCACGAAACGTTGATTTGTTTATTGTATATATAGGTATGCTATATATATGAAAATATGTTTATGTTATTCTGACTATACACCAGTGAATAAGTGTGATTGCTGGTGAATGCTGGCAAGAACATTGAATAGATACTTTTAAGTTGTTTACCATCATGATGAATCGTTCGTATTTCCAAGAGTTGTGTTAGGGTTCGGGTTGGGCGATTATGTAACTCCTGCTCATAGTCCCCTTGGTCATGCAACCAGCCTACGTCAGAATCATGGGATCTCATTATCGCTTGTGATTTATGACGGTTTCCGGTACTTTTCCCTCGTAAGAATCATTCAGTTCTACCACAAATTTTGGTACAAATAGGTATGGTGATACAATTACTTACAAAGAAGTACTCGACAATTACTATCACAATCACCAAGACTAGTATGGTACTGCGATTTTAATGCACTTAAGCTTGTTTAAACAGAATATGTGGATACAGTACATGTGGTGGTTCACCCCTGTTCATCCTATTATGGTGGTGCCATGCCAGACATTGCCATCCCCCTAATACTAAATACCTTCCATATGGTCCCCCAAAATGAATAGATTCCATACTAGCCATACCAAACCATGGCTTCTAAGGGGGTATGTAACACGAAGGGGGAAGGGTTGTTCGTGCATTTCGCAGGAGCACAAGCGTGCTTCCACGGCGATTCACAACAAGCTCCAAGCGCAGGTTTCTCCGGCTTTGGGTGTCCCAAAACAAAAGCAGGGGGTTCCTACAAGGGAGATAGCAGGGCGGTCCTTGAGCATGATAAGGAAAAAAAGAGGGAGATACCCCAATAGCTGGATGGGGTATAATGGAAAATCTTATTTGGATGAGTTAGGGGTACCCCGATTTAGGAAACCTCAAAATGGGTGTGTCTGAAAAGGGGGAGGTACCACAAAACAGAACAAAATGATGATTGGCAAATGACGGCGACACTTAAGGGTACTCTGTTTCAAGACAAACTCAAATGATAGCACATTTGTGTACCTAATGTTCCAATCGTTTCTAGCATGATTGGAAAAACATAGGCATACCTAAAGCCATCACATATCATGTTTGGTCCTTTTGTCTACCGGTATACCTTTGCAAAAAACACATGGCGATGGAAGATCCGACAGCAGATATTTCCGCAAGAGTCCTGGCCAACTGTTGTTCGTTGCCAGGTTTATCCCGATGAACATGCATGTTTGTGTTTGTGTGCCCTTAAACTATGTATTTGTCAAATGCAAATACCTTGCGTTTTGTCGAACTTTTGCTGGCAAAGTTTTGCCGACGAGGTTTGCGGCGAAGAATCGGCAAAGGTTATTTGCTTGCATTGTCCTCTTCAAACAGATTCACCGAAATTCCACCACAAACTTCACCATGCACCACGGCCTCAAACCCTTAAAAAAATCCGCCGGGCGGCGACATTTTCTCGTCCAAATATATTCATGAAAATCTTCGTGGCACGGGGCCAGTGTTTTGATGCAATGCATTTCAGAGCAGCTCACGTCCCCAATTGCAGGTTTAGGTGGCTACAGCAAGGATCATGTTTTTTTCCTACCCGAAAAAATGGCGCAGGCACATCTGGGGAACCCTAATATACCTCTGAGTAGTCCAAATTATGGCATGTTTTCCTGATCGATGTTTCCATGCTTAGAGCAAGCTTCGGGATAAATTGGCCTCATGTGGCGACATTAATGGAATGATAGGAATTGGATTGCCCAAACTATCTCTAAATAGCCGATTATTTCAGGTTAATCTAATGAGTCATGATTATATCATTATCACTATTAAGTATAATATATATGTATATGCATTCTATTCTATTCATGAATACCAAACGCGAGCAGAACGAGAGATTTGGGATTGAACTTCAATGTCATCCTCAATGAAATTTGAACAGTTTGAGGTTCAATGCAGAAAAGATAGCGCGTTCAACCTATTCGTACAAAGACATCCTAAGTTTGATTTGAGGTTGCACGCTGACATCCTTTGTATCCTGCAACATTTGTGGACTTTGGCAGGTTTGGACCGTTGAGGAAGCAAAAAAGCAGGCACAGCGGGAATGTTGTTGGTTGCAGTGTGGCAGCTGCCATGCTTGGATGGGTTTGTCTATGTTTGTCTGAAAGTGGGTTGGAGAATGTTGGATTCACTCGCATAGTCAGTGAGTGGTATGAACTTTATTTAAGTCGGCACCATTTTGTGTCTTTCCGCATGGTCCCATACCCAAAATGGTCCAAAATTGTCCACCCAGTTCATGAACTTCCAACTTCCGGGCGTGTGCCTGGAACTGCAGTGACAAACCCCTTTAAATTGCTCTAGATAATAGGGAACATGATGATAAACATGATAAACTACGAGATTTTGAGGTACACTATTGTCAGGCCAACCCTTATGTTCAGAAGCCCCCTGACACACCATGTTTTTGTATTTTATTGTGATCTTTTGACGTTGACAGTGAAATCACACGTTACTGGATGGTAAAGCCAAGATGCTCTTTGGGGAAATGCCCAGTTGTGGTTGGTCATACCCACCATATGTTTGGATATTGGAATATGTTTTTTGACAAAATCAAATAAAATCACCATGTTCAAGTGGATGCCATCACAATTTTTCATATGTTTAATACAATGGGTGTATCTAAGATTGGCAATGCATCAAACACATACCCGTTTCCGTTGAATCTGACTCTCAGGTTCCCTGAGATCCAATGGTTTTTGGTGGATTTGAGACCAATTCCCTTGCTTTGCTTCAGGTGATGTGTTATCATGAAACATATTCGGGAAATCTCTTGGGAATTGGCATGTTGGCCCTAAAAATATTGGCGAATCAGGTGCTAGGGAGCCAAGGAGCTATGGAAATCCATATCAAAATGGAGAACCAGTTGGAGGTATACGAATAGAGTTTCCATCCAAAAATGATAATATATATATATATTACCTCACCATTTTGAATAACCACCAAGGACCTAAATTGAGATACCTACACATATAAGGCCTATGTAATTAAGGGCTTAATTTCAAGGAATAGCCCCAGAACACATGGCCTTATATGGTAGAGTCCCTCCATTTTAGGGTCCTTAAAATTTCACTGAACCATGGCCACCCGCACTTGTGTTCGTTGCTTTATTCGCCGAATTAACGACAGTGAGTTTTATCTACCAATATCTAACCCCAAGTTGTTGTAGTCATGAACCAACTTAGCTAAGAAACTAATGCACCATATCATATACTATTTTTCGATATTTTTCGCGGTTCAAACAGCCAAATAAGTGAGTTCTGTACTCAATAGAAAACTAATCATTAATTAAAAGGAAAAAATGTGGGACAGCCAGTCAAAATGAGCCAAAAAAGTCAAGCACAAACCCCCAGGAGGCAGCTGGCTCGCCTTCGCATGTGTCGCAGAAGTCCTACCAGCCATTGGTGACGATGACAGCACCGCGGCAGCCATGTTTGGTGTTCCACCTGGCCCTATGGAAATGTGTTTTTTTCATCCCCAACTGACTGGGTGGGTAGTTCAATCCCTTCGTTTTTTGCTATGGGAAAATGGCCAAAAGGAGCAACAGATCATTTTTGTGTGGACTATCGAAGGTTGACCATGTAGTTGACTTGAAAAACAACAAGGAAAAAACATGAAAATTGTAATTTTAAAACTTCAAGTTACCATTCACCATTGATAAGTATGTGGATAAAATCAGAGTTAAGTGGTAAATCAATCAATTCTCAATGATGGTAATCAATTTATAGAATCCACATCTACAAGCCAATTTTTTGTAGCCTCCGGTAAACCAATAGATGTGGAAAAGCCATGGTGAAACCCATGTTTTTTGGCTGTTCGTGAACGCAGGAAATCACAGAACTTTGAAAAGACATGAGCAGGATGTTTGAACAAGAACAAGCTCATGTCTTTTTTGTCTTAAATAATGGGATTTCATGGGATTTAACGGAATTTCAATGTCCTAAATCAAAAGACCAAAGATGTTGTGGATGGATTTGCACTGCACAGGGGTGATAAGCATTCAGCGAGATGCAGTTTGGGTATTTACCTTGATACAGCGGCTTGCGAAAATGGTACACATACGAGACTCACAGAGACAAAGCGCCTGAGCGTTTTACTGGGCACACTTAAATGGCTTGCGAGATTGGTTGCGCATGGTAAGCGTAACAAAAATAAAGTCGCGGGAAAAGTCATAGTATGTTGAATGGAAGTTTGAATGTGAACATCATCCTATAGATCGTTCTTTTGTTTGCAATGGGCGTTTTAGTCTATAGTCATCTATAGTCTATAGTCTTCATCGTGTGGAAAACATATTAAGAATGATAGATATCAGTTAAGATTTTCCATTTAGACATTCATGTCTGGAAAATTTTCATTGCTAAATGATCAAACATTCTCATGGATATCTAAATGGGAAGCTCATTTATCAATGAAGATTTTCCAGCTCGCAGCTCGTTGGGTAAATAGGCCATCCAATGAGAAAAAAATTGGGGAAGCCAAACCAAAAATGTGATTTTCCAGGGAAGCCTCGGACGGGGAATTGTTTCAGATTTTGTTACCAAATGGAATAATTAAATGGATATTAAATAGAATACCTCCACAAAAAACGGATATATAAATATAATAGATGTTCTTTAAACGGATATATAAATAGAATAGATCCACGAAATGGTAAACATACTAGAAGTATGTGGCAAAAACATACCGTTATTTGATGGCTACTTGGAGGATCGTGGAGGGTCTCTATATGATTACCAACTAGCAAAAACAGGGTATCTTAGATTAGCCATCGATGAGGACTTTGGGAGGTTTCTGGTGCTGTCCTTGGCATTGCCAGTATTATCCATATATTATCCATTATCATCCTCTATGAAAGCGACTGGTGAAGGCTAGTCATTTCATTGATTTCATGTGGCAATTCTGGTGAGGTATAGTTTTCACTAGTGATACTTGTAACATCTTGTAACTTGTACTATATATTATATATTTGTCGGATGAACATAACTAGCCATTGTTTTGGCGTTCGCAGGGCTAGGAAGGTTTTGACTCATCCCCACAACGGTTATCATACCCACTGATTGTCATCTGGGAGGAGTTCTTCTCCGGCGGAAGGGGATTCCAAGGTGGTACCCTCGTTAAAAGTTGGTTTACTACCCATCCAAATACAGTCAAATATGATCAAATCTGAATATACATTTTTTACCAAATATGTGTTAAAAGTTTTATTTCCAAATATTTCCAACATGTTTTCTCACCATAAACCCACCATAACCCAACGTTTCCCTAGTGAAGTGCACAAACCAAGGCTTCCCAAGGCTCCCTGATGCATCCTGGAACGGGGTGCCTTGGCGGTGGAAAAATTCTTGGGGGAAGCGAGGACTTCGTTATGGTTTATGGTGAATTCATGGTGATTTAGTGATGATTTAGTGGGTTTCTTTAGGGAATTTTGCATGGTGATTTGATGGGATTTCATCGGTTTATTTTCATGATGATTTCGGGGGATTTCACCAGAATTTGGATTGATAGGGATCTATAATTCTTGGGGATCTTAAGATAATCCACTGGGGATTTAATGGGGATATATCGGATATAATGGGAATATACCATCTGGACATCCCCGAACTCCATGCAGGTTTGAGTGGGAAAGTCATCTAGAATTGAGGATTTTCACTCAAACCATGTTTGATTAGCAGATAGTAAATGGGAATTCAGCATGACTGATTTTAACCTTGGGATCTCACCAAGATAGAAATGAGCAGAAAATCAAGACAGCCAGGTAATATATATATATATATACATACAATACATACATATATATATACATACATATATATATATACACATATATACATATATATATACATACAGAATATGTCCTAGGAAAAATGGTGTGAGCAAACAAACAACGGGCAACGATCCATAATTTGGGTCCTGGTTCATTCCAATGGCTGCGAAGTGTCACCTGTCACCTAAAGCCACACGATGAAACCGGGAAAGTGGAAAAGTGGGGACCATCCTGTACCTGTCCAACAGAACCGGGGGGGCGACATCATTGACATACATATTACATAGGTGTTCCATATATGTTACATTGCATACATGTTCCATACACGTTACCCTCTGGTAAACTCACATGGCTAGAAACAAATGGCCATAAAATGTTCGTTGATTTACATGTTACAAAAATGGTGATGTTCCATACAGGATGGTGCCCCCCAGTGATGTGAACGTTGGTTTATAAACCGCATGAATACAATAATTATGGTTAACTAACTATGGTTTATGGTAGATTTAACTATAGTTAATGGAGTTTATAAACCATTAACTATAGTTATATCTACCATAAACCATAGAATTCAGCCACAGCCATATCTCAACTGAACGCGAGCTCGACTTTTTTTCCCCGTCCTGTCATGTAAACTTTGACCCTCTGGGGTACCCTCTGGTACACTGTTACATAACTATGGAAAATCACCATGCTATCAATGGGAAAATCAACCATTTCTATGGCCATGTTCAATAGCTAACTGTAACAGTCATTACCAGAGGTATATACCGTTGATATGGGGGTTTCCTAAAATAGGGATACCCCCAGTTATCATCCCATTATAAACCATTTACTGGTATTTTAAACCATTGGCTGTTTTAAAATACCCCCAAACCATTGGTTTCCTAAAATAGGGATACCCCATATCAAAATCATCATTGATGTTCCCTATTATACCATTGATATGATGGTTTTTTTTCCATTGATATGGGAGTTTCCAAATCATCCATTTTTAGATTGGGATTTTCCCATTATAAACCAATTTTTCATAGGTTGGTAACATTAAATCACCAACCATTTACATAGGTTTACATGGTTACCATTAAATTTACCATCCATTTTTATATAGATTATAAAAATACCTGGAAAATCCCAATCTATACATTGGTATACGTATATTTTGGTTCCAAATCAACATTTAGATTGGGATTTTCCATGATTGGGTTCCAAATCATCCATTTTTTATAAACCAACCAGGGAAACATGTTACCATCGACTCCTCCAGGTCTGTGCAGGTCCCACAGCCCATGCTCCACCATGGGACTTCACCTCGGAGGCCGTGTCGGATGTGTTGTTCGAAGGACTCGGGATCGAACAATCTGTGGTTTCAAGGTGGTGATTGGAAATAGTGGTTAATAGTGGTTAATAATGATAATCAATGATTAATATTATTTGGTTGGTGGTTTGGAACATTTTATGACTGTCCATAGATTGGGAATGATGATCCCAACTGACGAACTCATATTTTTCAGAGGGGCAGGTCAACCATCAACCAGTGGTGTTAGAAATAGATATCATACCATGAGAAAACCATGTTGGAACCAGAGATTATTATTTCATATGGTGGTTTTCCTTACAAATAATGGTACCCCAGTGAATATCATCCATTAATGTTGATCAAATTCTCCAGTTTTACGAACATGTGTGGGACCGTGGAATTCGGGTGATCTGATGGGAGGATGGGTGTTCCATGACATGACCCAAGGACCGGGAGGATATATATATATGATATATGTATATATGTGTATTTTTATATAGAAACCCCAAGCTAGGATCCCTATAATCATCCATGAGAAACTCAACACATATGGGTATGGATCAACAAAAACTATGAACGACATTGAACTAAAAAGTAAGGCCCCCCAGTTACACCCTGGTAAACTAACAGTTTGCTATGGAAAATCACATTTTGTTAATGGGTAAGTTAACTAAATCAACTATTTCTAAGGCAATTTTCACTACCTACGTTCAATTACCAGAGGCTATGAGATACCCTTTGGTGTCATGACGCTAGCTTGAACATCCACATTTGACATTGTGTTTTTTTATTGTAACAACTTCTATAATCACATAAATGGTATACCCTCTTGTGTCATCAAACATGGGGATATGATGGCGATATGGCTGATTTAACCATCAAAAATAGCGGTATAAAGGATTATACTGGGGATATGGGGATTTATGATGGGTATAATTGTTTAATGGTGATCAAACATGGTTAGCTTGAAAATCCACTATAACTGGTGTTTTAATTGGTTCATAGTTACCATTGTACCATTATTATTATATGGTTATTATAATACAACCATTTTTATGAAATACCATTTTATCACCAGATTATTTTATGGTTGATTTGTTACTCATCTATAATAATCATCTAAAATAATTTATGGCCATAATTATGGCCATTGAAATTCCACTATAAATGGTGCTTCATAGTTGATTCATCAAGCCCACGAACCACGTCGCGCCAGGTCTCCCTCGTTGCCGCAACCCATCTCCCCACAGTCCATGTCGGGCCCCGTGGTCATCCCAGGACCTGCTTGACTTGGGCCGGGTCATCATGGGGACAGCTGAAACCATGACGGGATTTATGCAACATAAAACAGAGTAGCTACAGAAGCATAGTAACCATAGTAACCATGGCTTTATATAGTAAGGATATGTAAGAATCATATAACCATAGATACATCTACCATAGTAACTATGGAACCACAGGAATCGTAGATGCTTTTGTCTCAGTTATAAGTAGGTTTGTAAACCATAGAAACTAGTTCGATATATCTACCATTAACCCAAATCTTATTGGAATTCTAGACCAGCTGAGATAACTATGGGGCACCAACCTGTAGGAGTGTCATGGGTTTTAACCATCAAGAGTCCGGGGAGATAAGAGATGCAAATTGATAAATGATGGTTGATTCATGATTTTGTATAGGGGCTTCTAAGACCAAATGTATTGGTGATTCTTTCTGACTTATGAATCATGAGAACTCACATGAACCAACCATCATAAGTGGTTTTCCCAGGATGGCTTTTGGACACTCACCTGGACAGTGATCCTTTGATCTTCTCCGACCCCCGAAGCAAATGCTGGAGGTTTCCTGAAATAGGGATATCCCAAACCATCCATTTTAGATAGGGATTTTCCATTATAAGCCATCCATTCTGGGTACCCCCATTTTAAGAAACTCCCATATATACCTGTATATAAACTTTGCATATTCATTTGAACCAAGCCGAAAAAGATGGGAACATTTAAGTTTGCCACAATGCTAGTAGGTTTTGAAATAATTTAGACATGTACAAACCAAGCACGAACTAGTAACGGTACCCTCCGGCTATTTAACATAGCCATGGGAAATGGCCCATTTATAGAGGTTTACCTATTAAAAATGGTGATTTTCCATGGCTATGTTAAATACCCAGGTGGTATGTTAAATTGTTGGGGACAACAATTGTGAATAAAATTTGGGATGATCGAGATAGATTGACTGATCATAATTAGGAGAATAGCCAGCCATCAATGGTAACCTTGGGTGTTTTGGTTTCACTGCGGGAGAAATGGTAGAAATGGTGAGGATTCCCAATGTGTTTGGTTAACTTGCCAACAAAAAAGTGACTCAAGCGCCATAAGATGGTGGTGTAGCCGACCAATTTAGTTGAGTATGTTTTTCAGCGACTGCTCAATTTAGTTGGCCAATTTCAATGGAAAATGTTTGTGGATCAAGCAGAGTAGATTGAGATATGTATATATATTATCTATAGGATCATTTGAGGAACGAAAATGGTGAGATGCCCAACAATCATTGGGTTTAACAAGAACAGGATCATGATGGAACCTGGGCATTTTTGCAGCTGCCCATTTTCGAGCTGCCTCCAAGGGTGATTGGGGGAATGACACGTGTTTCTTTGTTCCAGTGGTATCAAAGATTAGCCATTTTTCTAGGTGCCAGATGAAATCTGAACTTGTGTTGACGGCTGAAGCTTTTTGTGTTGACGGCTCTTCTTGGTAAACCGCAAGGGGAATGGTAAGCAAATAGTTTGTTTGGGCTGTAAATTGAAAATGTAAAACATCCTGCCAAATGTTGGCTCTTTGCAAAGGATGATTCAACTGTAACAGCCCTTATTTGTATCCTCAAATGATTTGCTATGGGAAATCCATCATTTGGGAATGTATATTCCACGTGAATCCTTATCGCAAAAATGAACATAAGGATTTTGCATTGTAGCATCACACATTGCACCAGGGCCCATAAATAGGCTTCTTTGAAAATATGGTACCCCCCAAGTCCAATAGATTCTTATTATCAATTATCATATTTGTTCCTATTAAAATGGCCAATAGATATGTGCAAACACACATATATATATATATATGTTTATATACACATAAAGATAAGAGGCGCACTGGGTACTGACCTCGAAATCATAATTTCAAGGTGAATTTCAAAGTTCTCAGCTCATTTTGGACCAACGAAAGGCTGCCTTCCTCGAGATTCTCCAAAGACTGATTTTCCAAATTTGGATGAAGGGAACATTTATAGGACGTTGATCAAGATGCTGATCTGGTTTAATTAACCATGCCAAAATGCTGATTTAACGGCGAACTTGCGTGGGGAAATGTGTTTTAATGGGGATATACTGGAGGTGCCCCAACTTTCAAGGTTTATTTGTTTTGACCCCATGAACTATAGTTACCCAACAGGTAACCTAGTGAAATAAACAAACTTCGCTAAGGATCTGGAACACCACCTTGTATTAAGATATCCCCACTGATATCCCCAGTGATAGTCCCAATAATAAGCAATTTCCCCACGCCATTTCCCAGTAAAATCAGCCGTTTTGCCACCATTTTCCAGCTTCCCCACATGGCACCACGGTCGCAGGACAGTACCATCAGGTTCCCAACACGGTGAGGCGCCGAACAAAACCGGCGAGGTTTCAAGGTAGTTGGGCTGTTCCACGGATCAGCGGCAAGGATCCTCGGAAAGAACAACACACATTTTTTATACTAGTTGGGATTTAAATATATGATATATATGATATATGTGTTGTATATGATATATATATATATATGTATATGTGATATATATGATATATATGATATATATGATATATATATATGATATATATGATATATATTATATATGATATATATGATATATATGATATATATGATATATATGATATATATGATATATATATATATGATATATATGATATATATATATATATATGATATATATGATATATATATATATGATATATATGATATATATGATATATATATATATATATATTATATATATATATGATATATATGATATATATGATATATATGATATATATGATATATATGATATATATGATATATATATATATATATGATATATATATATATGATATATATGATACATATGATATATATATATGATATATATGATATATATATATATATATATGATATATATATATATATTTAATGTGGGCAAAACAATGTCATAAACCAGCCATCTGGGAATGGTTTATACCACCTCCAAACATGGTGATTTGGGGGATGGTTATTTGTTCTACGCACATTAATATTGAAGATGGATGGTAATACAATGAAATATATGCTGCATCTTCAATATTTCTGTGGAATACCACGAGTTTTTTGTCATATATATATATATATTATATTGCTGCGATTGGACTTGCAACCATGGTCACCTGGTTTTGGCTCAACGTTACTCCCGGGAGATAATCTTCGAACGTAGCGTTCTAGTGTTGTGCGAAACACCACATGTCTCATTTTCCATCTGTTTGGAAACTTCCATCAAATTGCCTCCTTAATCGCAGCGCATTGGGTTGGCAAGTTGAGAGCCCCCCTCAGTCATGTTTGTTCGTTTATAACCTCCATTAATTATAGTCATAAGTATCATAAATCACAGTTAATTGAGTTATACTGTAAACTATAAACAAAATTTAGCTATCTAGGGGGGCCCAACTTTGTACCAGGCCGATTTTCTTTTGGGAATAACGGGAATAACATCCTCTCTCAGTCATTGGTTGCCCCGCAGATGTTGACCAGGAAATGACTCAAACATAGCCGGCATGAAAATCAAAGCAATGATCCCGATATCATGACAGCACACAGACATGGTGGTGTCAATAAAAACAATGGCCAGTTGAGGGCGATATCAACTAACAATGCACACCTCTTAGATTTGCTGAGTGGATGATTCTTTGAGATTCTTTGTTCTCCCAGTAAATCCACCACGGGGAATCCACCACGGGAACATGATTTGCTGTATTTTTCCTTGACCATCTTACGCAGATGTCAGGACTTGTTGGTACTCTGACCTGGCCATCAACAAACGAGATCGAGTGATTGTGATCAATGTGTATGGAAGCCAGGAATTGTTATGGGTCGATGTGCCAAAGATTTCTTGTCCGGCTTTCTCCAGTGAAGCAAGTGGCCAAAGTCACAACCCCGCAGGGTGGGGCTTCCCTGACGGAGGGAACATTGACCCAATGTAAGGGGGGGGGCGAGGGACGTTGTCCCGAAACACCTATCTACACCATCAAGAAGAAGCCCAGCGGCTCGGTCTGCCCAAGCTTTGTAGTACAAAGTAGTACTTGGAGCATGCTTTGTGCAAGCTTTGTAGTACAAAGCAGTACTGGGAAATACTTTGTGCAACAAAGTAGTGCTGCGAAGTGCTTTGTGCAAGCTTTGTAGTACAAAGTAGTACTGGGAAGTGCTTTGTGCAAGCTTTGTAGCACAAAGTAGTACTGGAACGTGCTTTGTGCAAGCTTTGTAGTACAAAGTAGTACTGGAAAGTCCTTTGTGCAAGCTTTGTACAAGCTTTCTAGTACAAAGTAATACTGGGAAATACTTTGTGCAAGCTTTGTAGTACAAAGTAGTGCTGGGAAGCGCTTTGTGCAAGCGTTGTAGTACAAAGTAGTACTGGGAAGTGCTTTGTGCAAGCTTTGTAGTACAAAGTAGTACTGGGACGTGCTTTGTGCAAGCTTTGTAGCACAGAGTAGTACTGGGACCTGCTTTGTGCAAGCTTTGTAATACAAAGTAGTACTGGGACGTGCTTTGTGCAAGCTTTGTAGCACAGAGTAGTACTTGGAAGGTGCTTTGTGCAAGCTTTGTAGTGCAAAGTAGTAGCTTTGTAGTGCAAAGTAGTACTGGAACGTGCTTTGTGCAAGCTTTGTAGTACAGAGTAGTTCTGGGACGTGCTTTATGCAAGCTTTGTAGTACAAAGTAGTACTTGGAGCATGCTTTGTGCAAGCTTTGTAGTACAAAGCAGTACTGGGAAATACTTTGTGCAACAAAGTAGTGCTGCGAAGTGCTTTGTGCAAGCTTTGTAGTACAAAGTAGTACTGGGAAGTGCTTGTGCAAGCTTTGTAGCACAAAGTAGTACTGGAACGTGCTTTGTGCAAGCTTTGTAGTACAAAGTAGTACTGGAAAGTCCTTTGTGCAAGCTTTGTAGTACAAAGTATTTCGGAAAGGCTTCTCTGTCTAAACGCATTTGTGTCGCAAGTGTCTGTGTGCAAAAACTTTCTGCGCCCAATGTTTTTTTGGTGCAAGAGACTTCTCTCTGACAGTAAGAGCTTTCTGGCGTGCAGAACAGCTAAGATGAGTTGAGACGAACTTCAAGGAGATGAGAAAGGTTGATCAGTGCCCGGATGAGATGAAAACAGTGGAGAAGAACCTTACTCAGATGACATGTGAGAAGAGGTGGGATGAGATGAGAAGAGCTGAGGTGAGGTGAGAAGAGCTCACATGATTTGAGATGAGATGAAGTGTCGAGTGCGAAGTGCAAGTGTGAAGTGTGAAGCGTGCACTGTGAAGTGTGAGGAAAGTGTTTGCTTGGCGTTGCATTGCACCGGGGTCGCGCGCAGGTCATGTTCTTGGACAACAACACTGCAACAGCTTCGCACAAAACACGCACGCACGGGCCTGGCTGGCGCACGGCGCATGCAAGTTCTATAGATGAGAAAGGTCTTATAATATATCCCTAAGGCAACTTCCGCCCCGCCTCGTGCGGGTACTACTGGTAGACCATAGTTATTGGAGTTAGTTGCACCAATTTAGCAAACGCACTGGGGCACCACCTTGTATGGATGTGCCAAAGATTTCTTGTCAGAATTTTTCCAGTGAAGCAAGTTAGATAGATTCATGTGGTGGCCAAAGACACAATTGTTGTGCTTGGAAGGATCAACATAGCTGTTAGCCATTGTGAACCAATATTAACCATTATTAACCATAGCTATTGACCTTTTTTAACCATAGCTATTAACTAATTTTAACCACAGCTATTAGCCATTCTTAACCATCATTAACCATTGTGCACCCATATTCCATGGGACTCCATGGCTCGGCTTCGCCAGGACCCATTTGTCCGCCATGCCAGCGGTCCCAGCGGTCCCTGCGGTCCCTGCGGTCCCGCCGCAAGTGGCTGCGACGATGCAAGCGCCCGGGGCCCATCGGGGCCCGCGGCGAAACGAGCCGAGCCGAAGCATGGAAACATCAAATAATAGGCAAGTGGTTGGAAAACATCAGATGCGGTTATGAAGCATGGAAGCATCAGAGTATTGTGGGTTTTCATGATAGGTTGGAAAACCCATGATAAACATCAAATAATAATCAGATTACTGTTGATTAAAACTATTTTATGTTGATTGTTGATTCATAATGGTTAACTGGTGGGTAATCCCATGAAGAATGATTGTCGATTCATAATGGTTAACTGGTGGCTAATCCCATGAAGAATGGTTAATAATGTGGGAAACCTTATGTCATAAACCTAGCACGCCTAGGGATTTTAGGGATGGTGACTAGGTTTACCATTATCATGGCATGTCTCTTCGAAACAAATGCATTGTTTAAGGCTTAAATCAAGCTGAAACATTAGACACGAGAAATTGTGCGGAGTTGAGGTGTTCGATGGTATTTGATCATTGCAAAATTGCGGTTCTAAGGCTTGAGCTGGTTTAAACTAGATACACAAGATGTTTTTCTCTTTTCGGAGAGGATCTCAGTGAAAGGCATGTAACCATGAAAAAACATGTTTTTTACCAACAAGAGAAAGTGAGTTAAAGATGTTTGACATTGTTTGATCAAACAAATGCGTTTTCTGTTTGATCAAACAAATGCGTTTTTTGAATGTTTTAACATCAGAAAATGCTATGACCCAGGTATTTTTTTTGCCAAATCAAAACTAACTATTTTTGTTGCACCCTTGGAAATAAACATTAGCTAGTCTATCAGACAACCATGCTAAAAATCATCCCAGGTTCTTCATTTTGATAAGGTGTTTTTCAACATTGAGGTAACCAAGACATTCCCAAGACCGTATGTTTATTATTTGGTCTCTCAATTCCCCCAATATAAACCGCCCGTAAACCATGGTTTAGTGGAGGATGAAATGGCATATTTGTGACCATAGAATGGTGGTGTGAAATATGAACGTGGGATGGAATTATATCTGGTTGGTGGTTGGGAACATTTTTATTTTTCCATATTTTGGGAATATGTTTCAGAGGGGTAGGTCAACCACCAACCAGATATGATGTCCCATACCCTCTTGAAGTTTAACAAAGCTGGGGAAGCCATGGCGTATGATGAATTGCCTATCAAACATGGTGGATTTTCCAGTTCGCAAACTGTAACGAAACACCAGAGGCTATACTTAGATGATCCCCATCATATCACCATTTTTGTTGGTCAATCATTATCATCCCATGATAATCACCCCTTGATCACCCCTTAGGCTATTTGAAACCACCAGAGGCTACTTTCAATGGAATGGTTTAAGGGAAACTCTTAACCGGAAACCATAGATGATTTTCCCATTAAGATCATTGGGTTTTCCTGTTTTTCCCGTGAAAACCAATCCATTCATACTTGGATGATACAAGATGGTGCCCCCCCAGTTTGTTGGTTTATAACCATAGTAAGTATGTCAATATATCTACCATAAACCATAGCTATTAGAGTTAGGTGCACCAACTTTGCGATTCCGAACTGGGGCACCACCTTGTATATTCATATATATTCCCATTATATCCCAGTGGATTCTCCCACTTATGATTCCCAAGAATTCTATATCCCAATCCAAATTGTTGGTAAATCCCATTGAATCATCATGATTCAACCATTGTTCACCCATATGATTAACCATTATTAACCATTATTAACCATTATGAACCGTGCTTCCCGCCGTGCTTTCCTGAGGCCTCCTCACCTCTCAGCTCTGGTTCCTGCGGGAGCAGCGCAGATTGCAGCGCCGCCGCTGGGGGGCCCATTTTTGGGGCCGGCTGTGGCGCGGGAGGTTTTTGAAGGTGAAGCGATGGAGGTGATTAATGGGGATGGATAGACATAGGATATACCCTCTGGTAAACTAACACAACTATGGAAAATCACCAGTTATAGTAAATTTTCCCATTAGAAATTGTGATTTTCCATAGTTATGTTAGTTTACCAGAGGGTATGATGTGTAAATAGATCTGATTATATATATATATACATAGTTACTATATATATGCAAAGAAGTTAAGTAAATACCACTTTGATTCGTGGGATTTGTTAACCTGCAAAAATAATTACCTTACCGTGACGTCACTAGAATGATGGTTCACTGGAGATAACTATCCCAACTTGGCCTTATTTCCCGTGATTGAAAATTGGGTATACCCCCAGTTCTGGCTATTCAAAAAAACGGAACTCAGGAATTGATTTTTATTATCCAATTTTGGGCTAGGCCATTTTTTCAAAAGAAACCATTGAGCAACCACAAAAAGGTCTTGAGGCTTTAGAAGGAATGAGGTCTCAGCAAGAGATAGTCAAATCATGTACAGTCTATGGTGACGGGCCCAACAGATCCCACCACCAATCATACGTTCAAAAACCCAGGCACTTGTCAAAGTCGTGTCTTGTGAAAGCAGCTTTGCTCGCCACTGCCATAGCACTCGCAGTATCACTCTCGCATTCTTGATGGCGCCAGCACCATTTGCAGCTGCAACCTGCCACTTGCCCAGAAAACTTGTTGCCTTCTGATCGGCACTTCAGTGGGTGCCATGAAAGAGATCCAGTGCAACCGGCCGATTGACAGCGCAGTTTTTAGTGCCGGGGCTGCGAAGCTCAGCAGCTGGGTCCGACCTCCGTCCTGAAGCATTTCAAGGACCACATTGCGGGGTGGGACGCAAGGTCTTGGCTAAAGTTCTAGGCTTGTGCCCTGGGGAATTTGTGCAGGAGCGTTTAGTGTATATGCAGTCCAGTGCACAAAATATTGAAAATCCCAAAATCTTGTGTATATGATTTCTCTATACATATATATATATATATACATGATTGCTGCTTATTACTCTTTAACAACGTAATAATATGGCCAGGCACTGTGTGTTGCCCGGAAGGTTCAAATGGCGTTTAAACATGTTCCCTCCAACCCGGACGTTGCTCCATACCTCAAGAGAATCATCATCATCATCATCACCATCATCATCATTATCTTCTTTCTGGTGCTTGATAGGGAATGGGGGAATGATCCAAAGGATCCTATCCATATCCTCAACTTATCTTCATAAAGGGATCTACATTTGCCACCCCCTCTGACTTATTAACATTTATTAACTTATATGTTGATGATAATAAGAACATGAACTTATCTTGTTGAGAGATCAAAATCCACCACCCCCTCTGACTACTACGTTAACAGGGATCATTACATCAACTTATCTTCCTAAGGGATCAAAATTTTGGGGACTGGTGTTTTTTGCGACGGTAACCGGTGTATTTCCAGACGGTTATGTTGATCGGTGTTTTTTTGACCGGTAGCCGGTGTTTTTTGCGACGGGGTGTTTTTTGCGACGGTGCCCCAATAATGGTGTTTTTTGCGCCAGTGGTCGGTGTTTTTTGCGACAGTGGCAGGTGAGAGGAAGGAGGAGGAGGAGGAGGAGGAGTCGAGGCGGCCGGTGCGCACACGAGGGACGAGTGTGCGCGACGGGCGGCGGCGGCGACGACGACGACGACGACGGCGGCGACGACGTGCTGCTTCAGGGTAGTTGACGACAACGGCGACGTGCTGCTTCAGGGTAGTTGTGGTGTTGGTGGTGCTCTGCTGTGCAATGAGCTCGCAAGGTGAGAGCGGCTCTAACAAAAATACGGCGGGTGGGGGGCGCGGGGGGGGGGCGCAGTGCCTCCCCCCGCAGAGCGGAACAGTGCGACTCTTGTTTTTGGTTTTTCTTGTGTTGCAATGTAAAACTCTTGTTGTTGTTCTTGTTGTTCTTCTTCTTCTTCTGCTTCTTCTTCTTGTTCTTCTTGTTCTTGTTGTTCTTGTTCTTGTTCTTGTTGTTGTTGTTGTTGTTTGTTGTTTGTTGTTTGTTGTTGTTTGTTGTTATTGTTGTTGTTGTTCTTGTTGTTGTTCTTGTTGGTGTTGTTGTTGTTGGTTGTTGTTGTTGTTGTTCTTCTTGTTGTTGTTGTTGTTCTTGTTCTTCTTGTTCTTGTTGTTCTTGTTGTTGTTGTTCTTGTTGTTGTTGTTGTTTGTTGTTTGTTGTTTGTTGTTTGTTGTTTGTTGTTGTTGTTGTTGTTCTTGTTGTTGTTCTTGTTCTCGTTGTTGTCATGCAAACCGGCGATGGGCGGGGCGCGGGGGCTGATGTTACAATTGAGAGCGGCTTTAACAAAAATACGGCGGGTAGGGGGCGCGGGGGGAGGGCGCAGCACAGTGCAACTCTTGTTTTGTGTTTTTCTTGCTGTTGTAATGTAAAACTCTTGTTGTTGTTC